>JAIFOV010000528.1:0-149752 GCA_020654155.1 Novius pumilus | reverse complement strand
TTCGAGGAGCAAAAACGACCAAGAGCAACGATGGAGGAAAAGTCGACGTAGAAAAAGAACGTTAGGCGTTTGAAAAAGTTTGTATGATAAATCTCACTCCCCGTTTTTTCTCATCGACACCACCTACCACCACAGAAGTGTATGGCCGTCTTTTACCAGGTCGGTTCAATGCACCTGACAGTTAAAACCAGTTTTTGCATTGAAATATTTCGATTATCGGAAAAGTAGCTCTAACCGATCGATATTAATGTTAGTGAAAGACGCCTATATCGGATTTGCTTTCAGAGTTAAATTTGAGGAATCCATTGGACAATAACAAGATGATTCATCAGGAAAAGAGACGATGACGACGACAATGAATAAACAATAATGATTAATCCCGAACAAATTGCGTCCGTTTTGTTTTTTTATTCGAAGTAACTTTGGCCATTCATAAACTTGACTCGATCCATTATGAAATGTGTTCATTTTTTCCATAGACATAGTAAATATAGACTGCCGGATTGACGACGTACATTTGAAGCTTGCCGAGAAATAAAATGGCGGACCATCCTTCTCTCTAATCGGTGGAACTGCGCCCTACCAAACTCCACTCAATAATCAAGCATCAACGATTTGAACACTACTTTTAATATGTTAATACGAATGCGAAGTGTTGGTTCAGGAGTCATCCGTTGGACTCGAGACGATAAGATTTGAGTTCAAATCCAGAAAAAAATTGCACGGTTTTTTTTTGTTCAACTTTTCAAATATGTTAGAATAAAAGTTCATTGAATAAACTCGTTATTATCAAATAATTTTTTTGATGATATGTTTATTTTGAAAAATCGGACAGATCGTTCACTTTTTACGAATAACCTATTGTACTAGGCCGAGAAATAGGAGAAACAACACAGTTCCTAAAGAATTAGTATTTTCAATTAGAACCCTTTTAATGGTAAAACAAAATTTTTTCCAAAGCTCAAAACAAAGGAAACCGTAAATGGAAAGAAACAAGAATGATACGGACTGAATGATAATTCAAACCGCAGGAGAACATGATTTAGTTCGAAAACTGTAAATGCACTTCGTAAATTAGAATTTCTTCAGGAAATTTCCAATCTATACATATTAAGAGTACTTTCAGGTTGAGTGAATAAGAATTCGCAGATAAAATAAAATCATGTCAAAACAAAAAGAGAAAGTGACAAAATAATGAAATCGAATTTTTTATCAAGAAAATGAAAAGTTTCAAATACAGTTTTAATACAGAACATAACGATATTATTGATTAAAATTTTATAACTAAAACCATAATTCGATAATAAATAATTATTTAATATTCTATTTGTATTATTCGACTTACGAATATTATAACATCCGAATTTCGTTTCAACACAACCTCAGCTCCCAAAAAAGAAGAAACAAAATAATCTAAAGTTTGTGGAGCGTTAGCTGTAAATGACCTATATAATATGTAATAGTATTTGTAACACAATTTGATAATCAGGTCAGCTTCTATTTGTATTTTCTACTTTATAGAATATAGGTATTTATCAACATGTTTATTAAGACTATATTCTAAGATGAAAAAAAAGTTGAACTAAAAAAACCAAAAATTTTTTTCTGGATTTGAACCCAAATCTTGCACGTTCCGAGTCAAACACTTTATGACTTCTAATAGCACCTCATTCGTATTAACATATTAAGAAGTAGTGTTCAAATTGCTCCAGATGCTTTGATTATTCAAAGGTAGAGGAGTCGGTAGGGCACGTAACTCCGCCGATTAGAAGAGAAGGATAGTCGCTCGGTCTTATTTCTCTTTCTAAGCAGGCTTCAATGTACGTCGTCAGATCCGCAGTCATATTTTACTATGTCTATGATTTTCGGTTGTAGTGATAAGAGATGATCTTCCATTTACGTGCGAGGAATCGCCGCTTCCGACTTTAAAAATGTATTGTTGGTTGCATCATTGCTATTAAATCAAGTTCAACTCATCCAATTGCACAAATCATTCCATCAAATTTACAACCGTATATCATCGCTGTGGTTTACTTTGTAAATAAGATGATAAAAGATGAACTTCCAACAAATTTACAACTATTCGATTCCTTTTATAAAATTAAAACCAATATTTCATGAAGAAAAATTAAAAACATTATGAATCCCAAAAAGATATAGTTCATCAGCATACAAATAAATGAAACAGAATTTGCTTTCAATATGTTTCAATTGTGCATGGAAATCCCAATTCAAATTTCGAAACGTCTTCGATTAAAACATAGATATCATATACACACCGCAATTTTACAACCGTATATCATCGCTGTGGTTTCTTTGTAAGATTTTAAAGAAAAAAAATTCTCAGAAAATAATAAATTTACAATAATTTCTTTGATTCCTTTTATACAAAATAAACATAGGAAGTAAAACAGCTCTTCTTTTGTGGACTATATAATCGATCAACAAGAATTTAATCGGAAAAAATATCGTTCGCAGCAAAAAAATGAAACAAAAATTAATTTCGGTATGAATTGTACCGAAAACAATTTGAAATTTAGAAACGCGTTTTTAATGAAAACATCAGATATCATATTGTACAACACATCATTGTTCCTCATTTACAACGTATATCATCGCTGTAGTTCGTCGAGCACAGCCAAAATGATAAGAAAAAAAGGATAATATTGAAATTGTAAGAAAAAAGAAAAGATTTCTTTTCAACGGTGTACGTTACAACAGTATATCATCGTCACTTCCGGTTCAAACAAAGCCAAAATGACTGACGTCATAAAAAATTCAAATTAACATCAGTACACTTCAAATCTTGTAAATATTACAGCTACATGATTTCACGTGACGTTCACATCGAAGTGGAGACCGCATTACCAACCGTATATTCTCCTAAATTTTCGTAACGATTTTCGTGACGGTAAAGAAAAATTCGATACGCCATCGCGTAAAGATTACTATTGCATATAGGCTATCAAGGCCCGAAGGGCCTGGCAACCGAGGCGCCAGGCTCCGAAGGCCCCCGACCAGAAGCGAGGCCGCAGCTCGAAGGCCGGTCGATTCGCCGAGCGAAGCGAGCATTCTGGTGCTCTGGTTGTATCTCACCGTTGCTGTTAAAATCGCGTATTGCTGTGATAATGTACCGACCCAGTCCGTGTGTTTGTGTGTATGTACGCGAAGGATGTGACCTCGATAACGGGCGGAATTTCAGGAAAATCCGAATTTTCGCGAGCACGATCGAGAGACGAGGGATCTATTTGTTCCGGGTTCGAAAACGGGCCGGATCGGTCGTTCGCCGTCAGGATATCGACAGCGCCATGCTTTTTGCGTGGCTCTCGTCGGTCTTGGGCGTAGGTTTCGGAAGGCTCGGCCGATCCGGAAAGAATGGTATTTTATCGTGGGTATTTTTCGCGCCCTCCAACGACTTAATACGACTTTTCTTGAAAAACCGAAAATCGTCAATTTTCGCGAAACATTCAAAATTCGCATCTCAAAAATGGCCCAGGATAGGAGAACGCGGCGCGTTTTTTTCGAGGCGTCGGCAGCTCTTCTTTTCGCTCTTCTACGCGATCGGCGTAACCTTCTCCTTCCGGCCGTAAGAAATTCGCAAACGCGAAATTTTTCGTTTTCCCTTGCCCACATCCTCGGAGGCGGTAGGTCGGACTGACGCGACGATCTTCTAGTCGTCGTTCTGTTGAAGCGGCGCGTCTTTTCCTTTCGAAGGTGCTGAAACTCTAGGACCTATCGTTATCGAAATGGAAAAAAATCAGGTTACGCGAATCAATTTTCGGGATCGCCACTAGCTCCGAAAAATTCCGATTCCATGAAATAGGCAGATAAACGGAGCTCTTTTCCTTCTCGATACGTCGCGGACGTACGATCTACCGATTTCCGAAAAAATTTCGAAACTAAACCGTTCCGATCGCGAACGCGTTTCAGCCGTAATATCTCCGCTATCAGCGTCGCCCGTCGAATTACAACTTTGCGAAAATGTTGAAAAAAAAATTATTCGTTTTGTCAGAAAGAACGCGAGGCTGGTAAATCGTTTGCAGAAAACTACAAAATATCGAGAGAAATCGACAAATTTCCCTTTGTACCGAATCTATACGGTGCGCTCCGGAAAGTTCGAACGAACGTCGACCGATCTTCAGGCCCGGCATTCCAACGTCAAATCCGCACGACGTGCCGATCAAGAAGAAACGATCGATTTCTTAGATTTGTCTCTGGACGACGACGACGACGACGACGACGATGGCGTTTGTATAAACATTAAATATAACCTCATTTATTTCGGTTCTTTTCCAGACTGATTTGTTATTGATATTTTAAATTAATTACGCATAATCGGCACGAATAATGGAAGGGAGTAAAATCTGATGATGACGAATATCGGGGAACATGATGCCGAGGATTGTTAAACGGAAATTAAAAATTGACGGTTACTCTCGTGTGCTTACTAACTTCGAGAGCATCAACAACTCCAAAACGACGATGGAAAATTCGACGTGGGAAAGAACGTTAGGCGTTTGCAAAGTTTGTATTTTGATAAATCTGCTCCCCGTTTTTTCTCATCGGCACCACCTATCACCACCACCGTGTATATCGGATTTGTTTTCGAGGTTGATTGAGAATCCATTGCAGGACAATAACCAAGATGATTCATGAAGAAAAATTAAAAAGATTGAATCCCCAAAAGATATAATTCGTAGCATACAAAATAAATGAAACAGAATTTGCTTTCAATATATGTCAATTGTGCATGAAAACTAATTCAAGTTTCAAACGTGTCTTCAGTTAAAACATCAGATATCCTTATACACAACATGCTTTACAACCGTATATCATTATTTCATGGTTTCTAGCACAGCCAGATTAAAGAAAAAATTCTCAGAAAATAATAAATTTACAACTAATTTCTTCTGATTCCTTTTATACAAAATAAACATGAGTAAAAACACTCTTTTTAATGAATATTATAATCCGATCAACAATTTAATCCCGGAAAAATATCGTTACTTAACGTAAAATGATAAAAGTGGCTCGGTATGAATTGTACTTGAAAACAATTTGAAATTTAGAAACGCGATTTTTAATGAAAACATCAGATGTATCATGTTGTTTATACGACATCGTGCCTCCTTTACAACCGTATATCATCGCTGTGGTTCGTCGAGCACAGCAAGGCCAATAAAAGAAAAAAAACGATAATATTGAAATTGTAAAAAAAAGAAAAGATTTCTTTTTAGAAAGTGTACGTTACGACAGTATATCATCCTCGCTTCGGTTCGAGCAAAGCCAAAATGACGATCATAAAAAAGAATTCAAATTAACATCAGTACACTTCAAAATCTTATATTCCAGCCTACACACTGCATGACATTCCCATCGAAAGTGGAGGACCGCATTTACAACCGTATATTCTCCTAAATTTTCATAACGCTTTTCGTGACGTGAAAAATTCGATACGCCCTCGCGTAAAGTTACTGTTGCGGCCTAAAGGCTAATCGGGATGCGAAGGGCCTGTAACCAGCGAATGCCGCCGGAAGAAACAATTCTGACCCAGAGGCCCAAGGGCCATTTTACCAGCTGAAAGGCCGGTCAGATCGCCGAGCAAGCGTATGATCTGTGAACGTTCAGCTACGATGAGATTACATGCCGTAGCATATGCAAAGATCTAAATATCCATTGGGAGCGACGCAGATTCTTTTGTAGTCAGACATCCAGACACTTTGCATAGCCTAAAATGGTTGAGAGCTGCCTATCGCCTTCTCCCGGTATTACTCTACCTAAGCCTTTCATTCATTCCTTTCAAAACCGAGTTGCGAGAGCATTAAGAACATTGAGATATTAAACATCATAAATTCTCATCAATATGTTTACCATGACGTAATGGATATCATCCTGTTTGTATTCGAGGAAATTGCTTTACTCTTTACGAGTCCTAACAATCCTTTATTTTTTATTTCAGAGGCCTACATTGAATGCAGGAAACACGCATTAGTACGTTAATTACTTAGTAGGTGATCTTAGATTTAACGTTTGCGCATAATTAAAATTTTGTTGAAATGTTGAAGACGTTTCTCCATATCCATTTATAAACATACACTTTTGAGCCTAGTACGAAGTTAAGTTAAGCGAAAAACTAATGAATAAGTCCTCGAAATTTTTATATTAATGTCAAAATTCGTGAAATTACATTTGTTCTCTTCGTTTTCAATTTTCCACCCAAAAATATAATTGTCTAAAATGATATTTGACATGTCGATCATAGTGAAATCCTCGACCGTTCATTATCCCAACATTTCGTAAAAAGTTAACGGCAACAACGAAACATCGGCTCAAAACGAAGTTGTTATACAAATTTTTGTCGCATAAAGAATCGATTATTGTTTATATTTGGGTGGTTCTGAGAAGAAAGACAAGTAGAAACATTTTCAAAGAAATAAAAATGTTTCAATGTTGTGAATTTGACAAACAAATTGCTATAATTCACAATTTGCACTGACAATTTCGACCAGACAATTTCAGAAGGTGTATTGGATCATTCGTTTCACGAAACCCCAATCAAGACGATCAAGCCCACAACCAATAGTCGGCATAGCCAACCTCGAACACCATCCACCATAACCCGCTCGCAAACTTCTCTGGTGACTTAGATAATAAATATATCGGTTGCCATGTTTCAAGTAAACAAGACCACCCTTCCTTTCACCCTGCCGCTTCAAAACCCACTCTGCCGAAAAGGTTTCTAAAAAAATTATTTTTATTCATCACTTCTAATAAAATAAGTATCTTTACTTATGAAATGCACCACGATTCCTCTGTACATTTTGAAATCCGCGGCAACACAATGCCAACGCATACTCCTCATCAAATCAAATAGATTGTATGAGCGTTCGCTCACATTAGCGACAGATCTCCATTCTTCCTTTTGTAGCTTGCTCGAAAATCGGCATCTGCCGCTTCAAAAACGACGTTCGTTACTACCCATAGCTTTCGTTTCAAAACGAAATGAACACATATTTTTTCTTCGCTGTGATGCCTATCTGTTGTCATCGTTCCCCACCAATTTGGACTCGCTGGACCAATGAAACTTGGACATTATACCCACCCTTACATTTTTGTACACCGGGATGCTAACAATATTAAGATAATCAATTAATATATTTTTTCATAGTACAATGATCCATACTACAATTCAACAGATCAAAAAGTATACTAATTATGTTTATAAATAAAATCAATTCTCCTTTTAGTATACATGTTTAACAATAGCGATGGTGGCGCCATCATGCTTGTAAATATATATCATGGAGAAATGTGTATTGAGAATTTGCTCAATTGATATAACATATTGGGATCAAAATCTCAAAATAGGTGGAATCTTTACATATAAAAGAAAACAATTTTTAACACTAACCCCATCTATACTTTAACCATTTCGCCGTTGCGAAAACCAATATGCAGCGATCTTGAAACAATATTTTCAAATTCGGTGACGGCAAACAGTGGCATAACATATTTTAACTTCTTTCGAAATGAAATACGTTGAAATATATGAAATATATGAAATACGTTTAAAGTGCATTATTTATTATTTTTGAAAAAAAGATGTTACAATAGATGCTTTTAAAATCTTCTTCTGGACTATCTGGTTAAAATAGTTTCAAGACGACATGGGCTATTTGAGCTATAATTATCGTCTGACCATCGACCTTCATTATTGTTTTTTCAAATGAACACGTATTAGAAGAAGAATTCCTGAAAGTTTCAGACCATAAAACATCCGGATAAGGAGAAATAGCGCATATCCCCCATCAACTCATCCAGAAGTAGGTTCAACCATTTTCATATGGTTCTGTGAGTACAGCGCTTTTGTTCAATTGATTTTTTATCTTTTTCGAATAGATGTATATTGTAGAGGAATTCTGACAGTTTCAGTCCATAAATCATCCGCGTAAAGGGAGATATAGCATCATACCCATCAACTCACCGAAGAGGCTCAACCATTTCAGATGTTTCTGTAGCTCCAGCTCGTTTTGTTAAATTGATTTTTTGATCCTTTTCGAATGGATGTATATTGTAGAGGAATTCGTAAAAGTTTCAGTCCATAAATCATCCGCGTAACGGAGATATAGCATCATACCGCATCAACTCATAAGAGGCGCCATGAATATTTGGCTTGTACCGATGATGATACATGTTCGTAATCAATGAAAATCAAACACCAATGACCTGTATTGGAATGAATATTTTCCGTATAAGAATTGGACACGCTGATATTTTCCTGGTAGGTAATTTAATTGTATCGACAATATGCGAATACAAAACATCGCACTCCCGTCATTTCTGTCGTATAAAAGACTCTACAATGTCAAATTTGTCATCATTCGCGATAAAAAGAAAAATTCAATAGCCGCATCCGACAGCCAATTTTTTCCATTGAATGAATCGAAATCATTCAATAGTAGAGTTCGTCGCCCCAATTTATTGGACGAAATCGCGATCGCGTAATTTTGACCGTTCGGTAAAGACCGATAATATTGACAATCGGTTATTAAACCGTTCTCGTATGTTTGCGGTTTTTGATTTGATTTGATGTGAAAACTACAAAATTTACATTCCAATGCGGTATCGGCGGATGGTCTGTATCCTAAACAGCCTTCATGTATCCATTTTTCGCATTTGTCGCACTGAAACCAGTCATCAACTTTTTTGGAGGTAGACGCTTTCGGGCAAGTGAATTTGCCGCAATATATACACTTATTAATGGACGACTCATCGGTAGACTCAGCGGTGGACGATGATGAAACAACGGTTGTTTTCTGAAGAACAACCGACGGCCTGTTGAGGTACCTGTTTTGATAATGACTATTTGTTGGACGAACTTTTTTATTCCAACTCTCAACACACTGGGCCGGATTTGATAATTCATCGTCAGAACGATTTTGCCTTTTTTGTCTCCTAACCCTGGAATTAGTCTTAGCGAAACCTGAAGAAATTTCCTTATGCTGTGAGAAATATAATTTCGATATGTCCTAATGAATTCGGTTATTCGGAGATTGGATGTCTTTTGCAATAGTACGGTTTTCACGTACGAAAAATGCCCTTCTACAACGGCGTTGCTCACCCTATTGGCACTGTGGCCTTTCAAACGTAACATAAATCCGCACATTAGAGGAGCATAGGAATATACCTCTTCACAATCATTGAAGTAAATTCTACATTGAAGTATACATTTTCATTCAAACGGTGGCGGTTTCCGTCGTTCAAAATATTTCTCAAAGAATTGTGGGTTTTGACGAAATGTTGATAAAAAAGACTGGAAGAATACAAAGAATTTGCTGTCTTCGCTGCCTCAGACTTCTCGTCGGAGGGACATAATTCATCAGCGAAGGAGCGTCCCTTTTTGATTTTGTCCATATTTTCTATGGACCAGTCGGAATTGGGGTCGAAACATGATTTGAAATAAGAAATGGCATCCTCCACATGCCGAGTGTGTAGAGGCGATTCGAAAATGATAATTGTCCATTTAAACCACTCGTTCAGTTCCGCGAAACTAGTACGGGTTATGAAAATGCCCATAATTTCCTTGAATAAGGTGGACTGCCTTTTGAGATACTTATTTGAATTTTTGCTTTGACGTTCCTACAAATCATCGCCATCAAATGAGAACAGCAGAGATGAATCGAAATAAAATGACTACTAACTTTGACATTTTTGATGGCTATGTCATAACAATCATTGATATATTGAATCAAAGTCTTGTTATGAAAGACAATCGCCGCGGCGTGCAACGTAGCGTAACTGAAATCAGTTACTAAACTGGAGAATAATGGGTCAGGGTTGGACAAACGAATAGGGAGACAATAAGACAAAAAAATGTAAAGAAGTTTCCCAATTGCAAACGTATCGTGACCGTTAGAAAGGACATCGAATACCGGTGACGTACGTCCAATTTTGTTGCTAACAACAATCGAATATAAAAAAGTGCGTTCATTATTTTTTAGAGGATTTTTTACCACACTACCGGTCGCATCGAGATGAAGAATCGGCAGCATTCCATCCCTTTGAGACATGGACAACATCTCGATTTGTTTCTCACTGCACAGTGCAACACCGAACGGTTTTAACGAAATGAACACGTGCCGTCTCGTATAAATCCGCGTACGGATCCTTTGCACGATCATGCAGTCGACGACCATATGATTTAACTCTCCTGAAGCCGCCGTCCGAAATGACACCTTGTGAGTTTCCCATAGCGGACACCGCTTCATTAGTCTTCAAAATCATTTTCTGACGAACAACGGAGGGTTGTTTATCGTACAACTCTATTGCCAAAACATCACGCTGCAAACCCTTCGTATATGGTGAAATATTATATGGGTGGCAAACGCACACAGAGCTGCTGTACACTTTTACAGTGTGAGCGTTCGAGACTTCTTACAGTTACGATCATTATTAATGCAAATAGCCTTTAAAACAATTTTTTTTGGATTTTCATACCTAGCGTACTTCATAGAAAGTGCGCAAACATTGTTGACAAACTTGGCGATCATCAACCTAAAGAAGGAGGGGTAATTTTTGGTCAGCAGTGTGCCCTTTTCCGTATTCCATATGTAATGCCACTGATGAGGAAGAATTTGAAACGTGCCCTCGAAATGTACGCAATCTTTGAACGATGTCGGCGAGAAGGTGTTGCACAGTTGAACATTAACTGGCAAAATCTCTGTGGGAATATGTTGGACTGTTATATCCAAAGCTTTTATCGCTGATTTGCACATAGAAGAAATGTTTTGAGATTTTTTTAATGACTCACAAGGTGTAGTAACGTTTGTTACCTCAGATTCCACGGAAACAGAATTCGAAACATTATTGATTTTATCGGAATCATTGAAAGAGATTCTCTCAAACGGGGAAGCAAATGAAGTCGGAGTTGACGCCATTTGTCCTTCGTGAAAGTTGTTTGACATATTTTTCGACTTTTCAAATGAGACTGAAGGTGTAGCAACGTTTGCTACCTGAGATTTTATCGAAACATTATTGATTTTATTAGAATCATTGGAAGAGATTCTGTCAAATGGAGAGGAGAACGAAGTCGGAGTTTCTCCTTCGTACACCTTTTCTGAAAATCCCGAAACATTTTCGTCCGTTGTTACGCGGCGAGAATCGGCTGCGACGATTTCCCAATGGGAAAATAAACACGCGTATTTCGATGACCGAATGGTATGAAGGAACCGCTTCGTATATAATCTTGGATATTTTCCTTCATACAAACGTGACATTTCGCAGCAGCAATCGACTAACAATTGATCATTTGCGTCCATTTTTAATAAATCCGCGTAGGTTAATCCGGGTATTTTGGCCTTAAGGGCTAACGCGACTTTCTCAACTAACGGCCCTGCTTTGCGCGACATTTTGAAACGGTGAAATAATGTATTAAGAAAAAAAAGGTCAAAAAAAAGAATATTTTTAAAAATAAACTCACCCCAAGCTGTAAGAAATTAAGTTGCTCGATGCACAAATCACTTTTACAATTCAAATAGCACAGAATAGCTCAAGTGAAGTCAGATCGAAAGTGACAATTATTTCTTCATCCAGAGGCGAATATGGTCGCAATTTTCGATCGATGGTGGGGATGGCATATCAAGGTGGAGTTCGTTGCTGGTTTTGGTGGGGTCCCGGTCTGCAGTGGCGGTGTCGTTTTCTTTTGTCATTTTCAGCCATGAAATCGAAATGACGAAACTTTGTATATGTAGACAATTGGAAAATTGAATGACCCACTTTTTTTTAACGCTCAGTGTCGCTCTGTAATTGCATATATGTACATCATACATTATGTAACTTAAGTGGACCTGCCTTGCCTTATGCCATGTCGCCATGTCTGAATACCGGAAAACGAGGGAAGGAAACGCCCCTTTCTTTTCATTGGAAGTTCAAGTAGAAATGGATGTTTTACGTTGTAGGATGAGTATATATAAGAAATCGAAATGATGTTGTGGGAGGTAGGCACACGACGTTTTATTCCGTTGAAGCGTGACAACTACAAAAGATATTTGTCAAAAGATGTCGAAACGGTTTATTGTTACCATAAGATGGGCTTTGAGAAGCGAACGCAAGTAAAACAGGGCGAGACAAAGGTTATGCGTTGTTTATATATCCTTGACCATCGAGTTGTGACACATGTCAATCCACGATCGAATGTTCTATGGTCCAAGGCTGCGCTTTGTAGCGTTCCTTCGAACTGATACGTTCGGTACCGCCACAGATGTTAACAAACATTCCCATCGTTTTAATCATTTCGTTTTGCGATATAAATGACGGATGAAAGGAAATACACCGGCGAGTGATTACAGTACCGAACTGATAATATAGTTCCGAAAACACAACAGCGTGTGAAGAATAGTCTTCATAAATATAAAGATGGTTCGATTCGCATGACACCGTTTAAAAATTGTTTCTGATGTGCCTGAATTATATGAATTATATATAGTTCTCGCATTTTATTGGTCCATTATTATATGTACTAATTAATAGGGTTTTTTCGACCATAAAAGATCTACATTCAATGTAAAACTGTATACAGTCATCGAGTTAATTAAAAATAGGCAAGAATTCAATTAACAAGTCCTATAAATAGTAGAATAATGGAACTATTACGAAATATTTATGAGTAACGTTTTTGATACCCAGGCGGCTAACTTTACGTTAACAAAAAGCACGTATCCGTCGATTTTGATGGACATCGGTGAGTGTCTCACTGAATATTTCAAATTTCCGCCGACTTCACTCTACTCATCTTTGGTAAAACTTCAAACATTCGTTTAGAGAGATAAATTGGATTTTTTTTTTATGAGTCCGTCCCAGAATCATAGGATGCGAGACCGCTGGACGAATTGAAATTAAAAAAATTAGAGCGTTTGGCAATTTATCTTATAACGGTGAAAGATTACCAAATGGGTAAGATGATGCAAAATTTTTATAAAGGTGTAGAGGATTATCACAATCTCCATACAACGTGTTCGGATTACAATGCGTTAACCAAATTCTCAACTCCATGAAGGTATTGTTATAAATTCATATCGAATTATCGCTAATTGCTCAACAGGATACCAATTTAGAGTTAAACATAAGTCCACCCGGATATTTACCTATGCCATGGTCTATTAATCGAACATTCCTTTATCTTTAAGTACGACCATGCATAATACATGATTGAATGATATATAAGCAGTAATAATATTAGAAGTAGCCACTAGTAGAAGTTGTGAACTCCAAATCAATGACAATTAATCTCCAAATAAAAAGTTAAGTCGGAAACCCATTACACTAACCCTTTCGAATTTGATATCGTTTACGATAATGTCGAATCGAACGTTGTAACGAAAGGGAATCTTGATTAATGTGGACCGTGGATGTTTAACGGATATGTCGTATCAAAGCCGCAAGTGAATGTCAAAGTTACCTCAAATATCATTTCCAGTAATTGACATTGTACTTTATCACCACAATCGCATCGAAAGAGTGCATTTGCCCCGGATTAATAGGAAATTATCTATTCACTAGTATTGCGAAAATTTTGAGCACTAACTGCCCGAGGTACAAATCACGAAAATTACTAATCGACAATGAAAGAATTTCTCTCAGATGTACCCAAATGTTGTACATGAAGCTTCAATTTTTTCCGAAATTAAGTCCATTCAGTTGTTTCTTCAACCTATTACGAAATTGGTCGTCGTAGAAGACGAACGTTGTTTACCCGATTCTCCGAAGTGAGCCAGTGAAAGAAGCTTGAAAGCGTCCGTTATAATTTATTGCAGCAGCATGCTGAGATTTCCGTTCCCGTCGGACTTAAGAATCGACTTGTAAATATTGATTGCAGGACAAACGGCCCCAGATGTACGCATAAAAAGCGGATAGACGTTCTTTTTCCCATCATTTTTACTGTCGGCAGTTTACGACGGGGTCGCCGGTCCATCGAGCAGGTACCCGGTACAGTTTCAGAAGAAAGGCACCGTAAAAACAATTGCGCGAAATATTCGTTTCAATACAAATTCAGCGATATTTGGAATGAAACATTAAACAAATGCTGAAATGTTTTATTTATACTTTTTTCCAATTTTCAATACATTTTAAAATTGCATGAATTGTCATAGAAGCGGAAGTATTTATCCTTTTTTCTTTTATCGGTACGATACTTACCCAGCCGACAGCTTTCTCTTTTATTTGGGATTTTATTTTATGCATTGAAAGTGGCCGACCTAAAATGCAATAAATATTTTTATTATCGGAACGTGATGTTTACGCTGTTTCGATGTTTGCAGGCGTTCATGATTCCTTCACTTTCCCCCTGCCGCACTGCCCCAACTTTCGGTTTTACATTTTTGCAATACGAATGCCGAATTTTCAGTTGAAATAATAAAATCGAGAATAATTGACGAAGCGAGAATAAATGATAAGTTTGGTTTTGTAATTAACTTCGATGTAATGCAAGACGAATACCAAAATATTCTTCTTACAAACAAATCGGCACGTTGGTAGGCTTCCCAAAACGGAGGTGAATGACTCATGCCTAACGACAGGCGTTCCGTTCAAGTATCCGAACTTAATCATAGGTAAAAGATAAGGCGACTTAGGCATGTAGGCGCCTCAATTTGAAAACAAAGAATGGCAGTTTTTTTATGCGACTCGAAACGATAAACGGCTATCAAGTTCCGATATCTGGCGACAAAGGAAAGAGAAACTGAATTTCTGTAGTTCGTTTTTTCTTCTTATGTTTTTTCCAACGTAAGTATCACGGAATATGATTTACATCGATAGTAGTTTATTGATAACAATTTAAAAATTACTTATTAAAACGAATAATTTCTATAAGGTACAGTAAGTACCGATTTTTATTGAACTTTCATAGATAACCTGAGAGATATATGTATTGCATTAAAATCGTACTTTATTCGGATAGGTAAGTGCTATTTTAAAAATGCTCATTGTAAAATTGTAAATTTCAACAATGTCATTGTATACGCTTGTATACCGTTATTATATACGAGTTTGTATACCGTTATTATATACGGTTGTATACCGTTATTATATACGATTTGTATACCGTTATATTACAATCGCGTGACTGTGACAATGCCGACGGTCCGTGCGTTTGTGTGTATGTACGCGAAGGACGTGACCTCGATAACGGGCGGAATTTAGGGAAAATCCGGATTTTCGAGGCGGGATCGGAGACGAGGGGTCTATTTGTTCAGATTCGAAAACAGGCCGGATCAGTCGTTCAGCCGTCGAGATATCGACAGGAACCGCCTTTTTTCGCGAATTTTTCCGGCGTCTTCATTGGAGTAGGGGTCGGAAGGGGCTCAACCGATCCGGAAGAATGGTTTTATCAGTGATGTTTTCGCTTCAAACTGAAACTTAATACGACTTTTTGCGAAAAACCGAAAATCGTCGATTTTCTGAAACTTCAAAAATTCGCATCTCGAAAATCCGCGGGATGAAGGCGCATTTGCGTTTTCGAAAAGGGCGTCGGCGGCTCTTCTTTTCAATCTTCTACGCGATCGCGTAGCTTCCGCCTTCCGGCCGTAAAAAATTCGCAAACGCGAAAATTTTCGTTTTCCCTTACATCTCGAAGGCGGTAGCTCGGACGACGACGATCTTCAGTGGTCGTTTCCGAACGACGCGACGCGTCTTTCTTTCGCTAGAAGGTGAAACTCTAGGACCTATCGTTATCGAAATGGAAAAAAATCGGTTTACGCGAATCGATTTTCAGGGGCGCCCAACTTCGCTCCGAAAAAAATTCCGATTCTTTCGAATGAACGATAAACAGGGCTTTTTCCTTCTCGATACGTCGCGGACGTACGATCTACCGATTTCCGGAAAAAATTTCAGAAACTAAACCGTTCCGATCGCGAACGCATTTCCTTCCGTAACTCTCGCCGTGCCCGTCAAAATCACCCTTGCGCGAAATATTTGAAAAAAAAAGCACGTTTTGTCAGAAGAACGCGAGGCTGGTAAAGCCGTTTACGAAAAACTTCACCACAAAATATCGAGAAAAAATCGACAATTTCCTCGTGTGCCGAACTATGATTGCGCTCCGGAAAGTTCGAACGAACGTCGACCGATCTAGCAGGCCCGGCATTCGAACGTCAAATCGCGACGTGCCGATCAGAAAGAAACGATCGATTTCTAAGATTTGTCTCTGGACGACGGCGTGATGGCGTTTAATATAAACATTAAATATAACCTCACATTTATTTCGGTTCTTTTCAGACGATTTGTTATTATAATTAATTACATAATCGACACGAAGATAATGGAAGGTGTAAAATCTGATGATTATCATTAATATCAGGAAGATGATGCCGAGTTGTTAAACGGAAATTAAAAATTGACGGTTACTCATTGTCTTTACTAACTTCGAGGAGCAAAAACGACCAAGAGCAACGATGGAGGAAAAGTCGACGTAGAAAAAGAACGTTAGGCGTTTGAAAAAGTTTGTATGATAAATCTCACTCCCCGTTTTTTCTCATCGACACCACCTACCACCACAGAAGTGTATGGCCGTCTTTTACCAGGTCGGTTCAATGCACCTGACAGTTAAAACCAGTTTTTGCATTGAAATATTTCGATTATCGGAAAAGTAGCTCTAACCGATCGATATTAATGTTAGTGAAAGACGCCTATATCGGATTTGCTTTCAGAGTTAAATTTGAGGAATCCATTGGACAATAACAAGATGATTCATCAGGAAAAGAGACGATGACGACGACAATGAATAAACAATAATGATTAATCCCGAACAAATTGCGTCCGTTTTGTTTTTTTATTCGAAGTAACTTTGGCCATTCATAAACTTGACTCGATCCATTATGAAATGTGTTCATTTTTTCCATAGACATAGTAAATATAGACTGCCGGATTGACGACGTACATTTGAAGCTTGCCGAGAAATAAAATGGCGGACCATCCTTCTCTCTAATCGGTGGAACTGCGCCCTACCAAACTCCACTCAATAATCAAGCATCAACGATTTGAACACTACTTTTAATATGTTAATACGAATGCGAAGTGTTGGTTCAGGAGTCATCCGTTGGACTCGAGACGATAAGATTTGAGTTCAAATCCAGAAAAAAATTGCACGGTTTTTTTTTGTTCAACTTTTCAAATATGTTAGAATAAAAGTTCATTGAATAAACTCGTTATTATCAAATAATTTTTTTGATGATATGTTTATTTTGAAAAATCGGACAGATCGTTCACTTTTTACGAATAACCTATTGTACTAGGCCGAGAAATAGGAGAAACAACACAGTTCCTAAAGAATTAGTATTTTCAATTAGAACCCTTTTAATGGTAAAACAAAATTTTTTCCAAAGCTCAAAACAAAGGAAACCGTAAATGGAAAGAAACAAGAATGATACGGACTGAATGATAATTCAAACCGCAGGAGAACATGATTTAGTTCGAAAACTGTAAATGCACTTCGTAAATTAGAATTTCTTCAGGAAATTTCCAATCTATACATATTAAGAGTACTTTCAGGTTGAGTGAATAAGAATTCGCAGATAAAATAAAATCATGTCAAAACAAAAAGAGAAAGTGACAAAATAATGAAATCGAATTTTTTATCAAGAAAATGAAAAGTTTCAAATACAGTTTTAATACAGAACATAACGATATTATTGATTAAAATTTTATAACTAAAACCATAATTCGATAATAAATAATTATTTAATATTCTATTTGTATTATTCGACTTACGAATATTATAACATCCGAATTTCGTTTCAACACAACCTCAGCTCCCAAAAAAGAAGAAACAAAATAATCTAAAGTTTGTGGAGCGTTAGCTGTAAATGACCTATATAATATGTAATAGTATTTGTAACACAATTTGATAATCAGGTCAGCTTCTATTTGTATTTTCTACTTTATAGAATATAGGTATTTATCAACATGTTTATTAAGACTATATTCTAAGATGAAAAAAAAGTTGAACTAAAAAAACCAAAAATTTTTTTCTGGATTTGAACCCAAATCTTGCACGTTCCGAGTCAAACACTTTATGACTTCTAATAGCACCTCATTCGTATTAACATATTAAGAAGTAGTGTTCAAATTGCTCCAGATGCTTTGATTATTCAAAGGTAGAGGAGTCGGTAGGGCACGTAACTCCGCCGATTAGAAGAGAAGGATAGTCGCTCGGTCTTATTTCTCTTTCTAAGCAGGCTTCAATGTACGTCGTCAGATCCGCAGTCATATTTTACTATGTCTATGATTTTCGGTTGTAGTGATAAGAGATGATCTTCCATTTACGTGCGAGGAATCGCCGCTTCCGACTTTAAAAATGTATTGTTGGTTGCATCATTGCTATTAAATCAAGTTCAACTCATCCAATTGCACAAATCATTCCATCAAATTTACAACCGTATATCATCGCTGTGGTTTACTTTGTAAATAAGATGATAAAAGATGAACTTCCAACAAATTTACAACTATTCGATTCCTTTTATAAAATTAAAACCAATATTTCATGAAGAAAAATTAAAAACATTATGAATCCCAAAAAGATATAGTTCATCAGCATACAAATAAATGAAACAGAATTTGCTTTCAATATGTTTCAATTGTGCATGGAAATCCCAATTCAAATTTCGAAACGTCTTCGATTAAAACATAGATATCATATACACACCGCAATTTTACAACCGTATATCATCGCTGTGGTTTCTTTGTAAGATTTTAAAGAAAAAAAATTCTCAGAAAATAATAAATTTACAATAATTTCTTTGATTCCTTTTATACAAAATAAACATAGGAAGTAAAACAGCTCTTCTTTTGTGGACTATATAATCGATCAACAAGAATTTAATCGGAAAAAATATCGTTCGCAGCAAAAAAATGAAACAAAAATTAATTTCGGTATGAATTGTACCGAAAACAATTTGAAATTTAGAAACGCGTTTTTAATGAAAACATCAGATATCATATTGTACAACACATCATTGTTCCTCATTT
This sequence comes from Novius pumilus, assembly GCA_020654155.1. NCBI lineage: Eukaryota > Metazoa > Arthropoda > Insecta > Coleoptera > Coccinellidae > Novius > Novius pumilus. The sequence continues at coordinate 130,738 of JAIFOV010000528.1, read as the reverse complement.
ACAACGTATATCATCGCTGTAGTTCGTCGAGCACAGCCAAAATGATAAGAAAAAAAGGATAATATTGAAATTGTAAGAAAAAAGAAAAGATTTCTTTTCAACGGTGTACGTTACAACAGTATATCATCGTCACTTCCGGTTCAAACAAAGCCAAAATGACTGACGTCATAAAAAATTCAAATTAACATCAGTACACTTCAAATCTTGTAAATATTACAGCTACATGATTTCACGTGACGTTCACATCGAAGTGGAGACCGCATTACCAACCGTATATTCTCCTAAATTTTCGTAACGATTTTCGTGACGGTAAAGAAAAATTCGATACGCCATCGCGTAAAGATTACTATTGCATATAGGCTATCAAGGCCCGAAGGGCCTGGCAACCGAGGCGCCAGGCTCCGAAGGCCCCCGACCAGAAGCGAGGCCGCAGCTCGAAGGCCGGTCGATTCGCCGAGCGAAGCGAGCATTCTGGTGCTCTGGTTGTATCTCACCGTTGCTGTTAAAATCGCGTATTGCTGTGATAATGTACCGACCCAGTCCGTGTGTTTGTGTGTATGTACGCGAAGGATGTGACCTCGATAACGGGCGGAATTTCAGGAAAATCCGAATTTTCGCGAGCACGATCGAGAGACGAGGGATCTATTTGTTCCGGGTTCGAAAACGGGCCGGATCGGTCGTTCGCCGTCAGGATATCGACAGCGCCATGCTTTTTGCGTGGCTCTCGTCGGTCTTGGGCGTAGGTTTCGGAAGGCTCGGCCGATCCGGAAAGAATGGTATTTTATCGTGGGTATTTTTCGCGCCCTCCAACGACTTAATACGACTTTTCTTGAAAAACCGAAAATCGTCAATTTTCGCGAAACATTCAAAATTCGCATCTCAAAAATGGCCCAGGATAGGAGAACGCGGCGCGTTTTTTTCGAGGCGTCGGCAGCTCTTCTTTTCGCTCTTCTACGCGATCGGCGTAACCTTCTCCTTCCGGCCGTAAGAAATTCGCAAACGCGAAATTTTTCGTTTTCCCTTGCCCACATCCTCGGAGGCGGTAGGTCGGACTGACGCGACGATCTTCTAGTCGTCGTTCTGTTGAAGCGGCGCGTCTTTTCCTTTCGAAGGTGCTGAAACTCTAGGACCTATCGTTATCGAAATGGAAAAAAATCAGGTTACGCGAATCAATTTTCGGGATCGCCACTAGCTCCGAAAAATTCCGATTCCATGAAATAGGCAGATAAACGGAGCTCTTTTCCTTCTCGATACGTCGCGGACGTACGATCTACCGATTTCCGAAAAAATTTCGAAACTAAACCGTTCCGATCGCGAACGCGTTTCAGCCGTAATATCTCCGCTATCAGCGTCGCCCGTCGAATTACAACTTTGCGAAAATGTTGAAAAAAAAATTATTCGTTTTGTCAGAAAGAACGCGAGGCTGGTAAATCGTTTGCAGAAAACTACAAAATATCGAGAGAAATCGACAAATTTCCCTTTGTACCGAATCTATACGGTGCGCTCCGGAAAGTTCGAACGAACGTCGACCGATCTTCAGGCCCGGCATTCCAACGTCAAATCCGCACGACGTGCCGATCAAGAAGAAACGATCGATTTCTTAGATTTGTCTCTGGACGACGACGACGACGACGACGACGATGGCGTTTGTATAAACATTAAATATAACCTCATTTATTTCGGTTCTTTTCCAGACTGATTTGTTATTGATATTTTAAATTAATTACGCATAATCGGCACGAATAATGGAAGGGAGTAAAATCTGATGATGACGAATATCGGGGAACATGATGCCGAGGATTGTTAAACGGAAATTAAAAATTGACGGTTACTCTCGTGTGCTTACTAACTTCGAGAGCATCAACAACTCCAAAACGACGATGGAAAATTCGACGTGGGAAAGAACGTTAGGCGTTTGCAAAGTTTGTATTTTGATAAATCTGCTCCCCGTTTTTTCTCATCGGCACCACCTATCACCACCACCGTGTATATCGGATTTGTTTTCGAGGTTGATTGAGAATCCATTGCAGGACAATAACCAAGATGATTCATGAAGAAAAATTAAAAAGATTGAATCCCCAAAAGATATAATTCGTAGCATACAAAATAAATGAAACAGAATTTGCTTTCAATATATGTCAATTGTGCATGAAAACTAATTCAAGTTTCAAACGTGTCTTCAGTTAAAACATCAGATATCCTTATACACAACATGCTTTACAACCGTATATCATTATTTCATGGTTTCTAGCACAGCCAGATTAAAGAAAAAATTCTCAGAAAATAATAAATTTACAACTAATTTCTTCTGATTCCTTTTATACAAAATAAACATGAGTAAAAACACTCTTTTTAATGAATATTATAATCCGATCAACAATTTAATCCCGGAAAAATATCGTTACTTAACGTAAAATGATAAAAGTGGCTCGGTATGAATTGTACTTGAAAACAATTTGAAATTTAGAAACGCGATTTTTAATGAAAACATCAGATGTATCATGTTGTTTATACGACATCGTGCCTCCTTTACAACCGTATATCATCGCTGTGGTTCGTCGAGCACAGCAAGGCCAATAAAAGAAAAAAAACGATAATATTGAAATTGTAAAAAAAAGAAAAGATTTCTTTTTAGAAAGTGTACGTTACGACAGTATATCATCCTCGCTTCGGTTCGAGCAAAGCCAAAATGACGATCATAAAAAAGAATTCAAATTAACATCAGTACACTTCAAAATCTTATATTCCAGCCTACACACTGCATGACATTCCCATCGAAAGTGGAGGACCGCATTTACAACCGTATATTCTCCTAAATTTTCATAACGCTTTTCGTGACGTGAAAAATTCGATACGCCCTCGCGTAAAGTTACTGTTGCGGCCTAAAGGCTAATCGGGATGCGAAGGGCCTGTAACCAGCGAATGCCGCCGGAAGAAACAATTCTGACCCAGAGGCCCAAGGGCCATTTTACCAGCTGAAAGGCCGGTCAGATCGCCGAGCAAGCGTATGATCTGTGAACGTTCAGCTACGATGAGATTACATGCCGTAGCATATGCAAAGATCTAAATATCCATTGGGAGCGACGCAGATTCTTTTGTAGTCAGACATCCAGACACTTTGCATAGCCTAAAATGGTTGAGAGCTGCCTATCGCCTTCTCCCGGTATTACTCTACCTAAGCCTTTCATTCATTCCTTTCAAAACCGAGTTGCGAGAGCATTAAGAACATTGAGATATTAAACATCATAAATTCTCATCAATATGTTTACCATGACGTAATGGATATCATCCTGTTTGTATTCGAGGAAATTGCTTTACTCTTTACGAGTCCTAACAATCCTTTATTTTTTATTTCAGAGGCCTACATTGAATGCAGGAAACACGCATTAGTACGTTAATTACTTAGTAGGTGATCTTAGATTTAACGTTTGCGCATAATTAAAATTTTGTTGAAATGTTGAAGACGTTTCTCCATATCCATTTATAAACATACACTTTTGAGCCTAGTACGAAGTTAAGTTAAGCGAAAAACTAATGAATAAGTCCTCGAAATTTTTATATTAATGTCAAAATTCGTGAAATTACATTTGTTCTCTTCGTTTTCAATTTTCCACCCAAAAATATAATTGTCTAAAATGATATTTGACATGTCGATCATAGTGAAATCCTCGACCGTTCATTATCCCAACATTTCGTAAAAAGTTAACGGCAACAACGAAACATCGGCTCAAAACGAAGTTGTTATACAAATTTTTGTCGCATAAAGAATCGATTATTGTTTATATTTGGGTGGTTCTGAGAAGAAAGACAAGTAGAAACATTTTCAAAGAAATAAAAATGTTTCAATGTTGTGAATTTGACAAACAAATTGCTATAATTCACAATTTGCACTGACAATTTCGACCAGACAATTTCAGAAGGTGTATTGGATCATTCGTTTCACGAAACCCCAATCAAGACGATCAAGCCCACAACCAATAGTCGGCATAGCCAACCTCGAACACCATCCACCATAACCCGCTCGCAAACTTCTCTGGTGACTTAGATAATAAATATATCGGTTGCCATGTTTCAAGTAAACAAGACCACCCTTCCTTTCACCCTGCCGCTTCAAAACCCACTCTGCCGAAAAGGTTTCTAAAAAAATTATTTTTATTCATCACTTCTAATAAAATAAGTATCTTTACTTATGAAATGCACCACGATTCCTCTGTACATTTTGAAATCCGCGGCAACACAATGCCAACGCATACTCCTCATCAAATCAAATAGATTGTATGAGCGTTCGCTCACATTAGCGACAGATCTCCATTCTTCCTTTTGTAGCTTGCTCGAAAATCGGCATCTGCCGCTTCAAAAACGACGTTCGTTACTACCCATAGCTTTCGTTTCAAAACGAAATGAACACATATTTTTTCTTCGCTGTGATGCCTATCTGTTGTCATCGTTCCCCACCAATTTGGACTCGCTGGACCAATGAAACTTGGACATTATACCCACCCTTACATTTTTGTACACCGGGATGCTAACAATATTAAGATAATCAATTAATATATTTTTTCATAGTACAATGATCCATACTACAATTCAACAGATCAAAAAGTATACTAATTATGTTTATAAATAAAATCAATTCTCCTTTTAGTATACATGTTTAACAATAGCGATGGTGGCGCCATCATGCTTGTAAATATATATCATGGAGAAATGTGTATTGAGAATTTGCTCAATTGATATAACATATTGGGATCAAAATCTCAAAATAGGTGGAATCTTTACATATAAAAGAAAACAATTTTTAACACTAACCCCATCTATACTTTAACCATTTCGCCGTTGCGAAAACCAATATGCAGCGATCTTGAAACAATATTTTCAAATTCGGTGACGGCAAACAGTGGCATAACATATTTTAACTTCTTTCGAAATGAAATACGTTGAAATATATGAAATATATGAAATACGTTTAAAGTGCATTATTTATTATTTAATAAGAAGAGAATTTAGTCCTACTATTAAATATGTAGAAAAGGTTATTTATTATAGTCGCCTTCAAGATCTAAGTAACTGACTTATGCAAAGCCCGTCAATAAAAATCGAGGATTAACAACCCTCTGCGGTTTTGCCAACCTACCTGTCGTAAATAACCAACCACACTGAAAAAGAAGATTACAGGAATTTCTAGTAAAAGGATTCCTGTATGTATCACACCAATATAATAATGAGAACAGGAAATTTCTAGTGATAGGAACTTTACGATTCCTGTAAAAACGAAATATGTTCTCATTGCAGGAAAAGCTATATTAGTTAGGGGAATTTAAAACTTTAATGGTGAACGGAATGATTCCGGTGATGAAAACAGTTAGTGGTATAATTATGACTAGAATAAGCTTTGCTAAATACAGGAATAAAACTCTCATTGATACAAATCGGAGAAACATATTCATGACTATATTTTTTGGTGTTAGTTACAGACTCGTCTAGTACTTATTACAGGAATATGAAGCTAAGCAAATACGACGCAAAGTATTCCTGTAATAAACACCGAAATTTACCGCGAGTTACCGAGAAGCGATTAAGATAGTCGGAAAGTTAAACATCCAATTCTCATCCAATATTTGTACTGGGGACAAATTTATATCAAGAGATCAATTCGATGGATCGACTGCTTGTTATAAAGAAATACTTCCGTATTTTGAGCAGTTGGAACGTACCGAATTGTATCGTTCATTGACTTTGTTGGTACAAAATTGCAAACAAAAACATCTAACCTAATTTATGAAGAATAATTTACTATATTTATTATTGATTCACGTTCATATTTGAATTTTTACTTATAAGTTATGATTCTCATTACTATAAATTCCAGAATTTTATTTCAAAACAAGCTGGCATATTTCTTAATGCAGCCGTTGTTTACCAAGCCATGTAATGGATATCGTTCCGTTGGTTATTACAGGAAAATGTTTTACTCTTTATGGTTCTAAACAATCCTTTATTTTTTATTTCGAGACCTATATTGAATGCAGGAAATAACTATAATATAGCATTTCCATTAACGAATGATATACAAGTAGTACTTGGTACAGGAAAAGGCTTTATTTAGTACAGGAATTTATTTCAAACATTGGTCATTCCCTCCAGTGAGGGCCCGATCAACACTTAACTTTTTCTCATTCGTGAAACATCGTTCTTTGTGAGTTGATGTGGACCTATATTTTTGAATTATATTCGGGAAAATGGAACGTGATGTAATACCGATTGACGAGTTTATAAACGATTTAAGTGACGAACTGAGCTTTAATAAGCAATTGTACAATACGGATAGTTCGGAAATGATGCCGGTGGATGTTGAAAGTGATGGTGACATCGAGAACTATCTTCGTACCTGGGGGATGGAAAATTATATCGCAAATTTCAGAAGTAAGTACCATTTTATTTCCTGTTCTATTCGTGTATCATTTTTGTGAACCAGTTTTCTTAAGAAATGAAAATGATTTTTGATAGCTGTATATTCCCATTGTAATAATAGTAGTCATAAAAGATCATCGATCGGATATCACCTTCTGATTCAGATCAGTGTGACAATCTTTGAAAGAAACCTCCTTTATCAGTATATTTTGAAACGAAGTTCAGAAATTTTATTTACGGAATTCTTAATAATCCTTTGATTTTCCAACAATTTTTCAAGAAATCTGCAAACTTCAATAGAAATCACAATTTTTTGACCTAAGACCTAAGGACGAAATTTGTGTGATGATAGGTATATTTTTCAAGGATATTAGCTTTTTATGTTGATAGAAGGAACTTTGCGAAAATGGATCATATTTTTTTTTGGATTTTCAGAAGATCCATGAGAAATTTATAAGAATTTCTCGACCCTTTCTAAAATTTCCAACACATACATAAACAGTTTGCGGAATTCGCAAATAATACTTTGAAATTTCGTGAAAAATATGGAAATTCTTCAATATTTCTTGAAAGTACAATAACCAACCAAAAATCGATGAAAGTCTTGAATAAATCAATGCAAAATTTATTATGAATCCCGAATTTTCCATGGAATATATTTTAAGGAAATTTCATCGTATTTTAAGTCCAATTTTGTAATTCCTGAGAAATTCCTTACAATTTTTCATTATAAAGACGAAATTCCATTGGAACATAAAGGAAAAATTAGACATTTTTTTTCAGCTTTTTTTTAATGTAGGTTGGGAAATTTGGTAAACATTTTGTAGGTTTCCTGAAATTAAAGAGAAAATGGGCAGAAAATCTACTTGCAAGTTTTTCATATTTTTCAAATTCTCAAAACATCTATAAAAAATGTTCAATGACATCTTTGAAATATTTCAAAAGAGTTGATAAAGCTGAAATCTGAACTTTCAAAATGAACATTAACATATCTTTCTTCCTAGTGCTCCTCTCGTTCCAACACAGCTTCTTAAGTATTCTCATTTTTCAGTACACTTTCATATTACCATACACTAAATAAAATATCCGTACTATTTTGACAGGGAGCGAATTATATAGTACGGTGCATTTTTATGTAGTTCGAATGACTGTGGCAAATTTTAGTAGATTTCTGTTACGCGGGTAGTAGAAATGTTGAAAAAAAGATGGTCACGCTGATTAAGATATACGTGTTTTATAAAAGTTTAGGTGAATATTTATAATCGGCATCAATAGCGATTTTAACGATTTCTAATATTTGTCTATCTTCTACAAATACAACCTTTTGAACGTATTCGAAGAAGTATGTCTTATTATTTACGATCAATGTATTATTATTATTACAATTGATCTTTGGCTTCACTTAATCATGCTCTTTCTTAAGCAACATAATTTCGATATTTGAATATATTTCAAAGTTCATACAAAATTACTATAAATTATTCATTTTTAGAAAACGATATAACCCTCGAGAGCTTGCCGTTTTTAACAGAAAAAATGATCGACACATTAATTCCGTCCATGGGCAAAAGAGCCATATTTTTGTCACACTGGGATAAATGGAAACGTTGCTTGGAAGCAGCAGGTTCTTCTGATTCCTCTGTGGCACGAATTGATCGTCTTTCGCCACATACTGAGAAAGAAATGACTGCGGATTCAGTCCCTCTTCTTACGTATCAAAGATCAGAGGTAAGTGTTTTCGTTTTATTTTGTGTACATTTTTGTTTCCCATTGCTGCCCTTTTATAAGCAAAAATTGCACTTCGAACTTCGGTTTTACGATAACTTATCAATATAGAGATTCAAAACTTCTCTTTCGGCTTGTATCCGTTCTGCATAGAATAGATCTCAGTTGGAAAAAATGAAAAAACAATTGGCAAAATTCATGGAATAAATCTAGAATTCTTAGCGTTACAATTTTCTACATATAAATATTCACTAATCAGCAGTCTACAATTACTGCAGTAGAATTAGAGATGTATCTGGAGAAACAACTTCGGCAAATTTCATTGAAATATATATCATAATTTGAATTCGAATTTAAATTTAATCAACCGATATTCGATTTAATATCATATCATAATTTGTCATTAATTACCTATACACTATTCGTGAAAAAAGAAAATGTGTCGGTTGTGTTCTTAGCTCCTTTTTTAAATCGATATTCGCTAAATCGACACTAAACCAAAAAACTGTTTTTCGCCTTCTTTTGGATTGATTTTGTGTAGGAATTCTCCACGAATTACACTTGAAAACATTTGTCTCATTTATATATTTTTTAATAGCTTTAGCTTCGCGGAACACCCTTCAGAACTTTTTTGGGATTGATGTACTGTATGGATTATATGTAAATTTTTCCTGGTAGAAGAAAATTCACTGCTTCTGTAGCTTTTCGGTTTTCTTTTTGTACGGAAAATTTAAACTTACCTAATGAAAAATTTAATCTAATACATAATCGTCTGTTAATGTAATTAGGGAAGAGCATGCTGAAACTGAATGTTCATGTTGTTGTTCACGTTATGAAAAGTTGGTTTTGTTTTCTAGACACTCTTAGAATTGCTTCGGAGAAGCAATGACGGCCAGGCCATCCTCTCTGAACAGACATCAACGGGATATCTTTCCTCTCATTCCAGATCCAAGTTAACGAAATTAATAATTCAATCGGAGTTGGAAGGAAACCCGACGCGAAGAATTCCAGGAGAGAGGCTCTTGGCCGTTTCCTATGAAATTAGGAAATTATTTCCAAAAGAATACGCCTCTACTTACTACGTTCCCTATCAGTCGTCTGGTGTAGGTTTGAAGGTTTCAGCCAAGGGAAAGCTAACCAGTTATTTAAACAATATACGAAGAACCTATAAAAAAAAAGGCTACATACCATCCAAATCTCCCGCAACCTGTTCACCGTCAACTTCACGGGTACAATCACCATCACTACAGCAAAAACTCGGCAATCCTTCATCCACCGCGGTGGTCGATTTTGAAGATGAGATTAAATGGCTTAGAAATTCCAGCGACCCATGGTCAACAGTAGAAATTTATTGGGACTTGAGTAGAGATGCCAGAATGTCAATTTTAAGACAAAACGATATAACGATTTCCAAATATTTCAACATGTTTCCATGTCTTCAAAAGCCAGCTGGTCATTTGCTGGTGAGTACCCACATTTCTTAAACTATCTTGAAATTATTTGGATTTTTTCTAAAAAACAAAGTCTATTTCGTCTCATACAGAAATATCATATTCGTTGTCAAAATTTCATTTTATTTTTTACAGCTTATGAAAGACTATGATGCGAATTGGAAGGAGTCCCACAATATCTACTCTTCATTTCCACTTCTGAAAGAGCGTCTCTTGGAAGCAATAAAAAAGAAAATCAATTCGACAAGTTCTGTTGCAGTGAAAACTAATTTACAGGAACTGCTACGATTATCTGAAGGTATGATGTTTGGATTTTATTTCTTGAGTTAGTTTGATAATATTGCGTTTTCATACATTTTAAAGGTGGGGAGGAAGCCTCAAATCTGGCATTATTCTTGTCGCTATCCTACCTGCTAAATGTAAGCTACAGACATAAAGGAAAGAAAACGGAAACTTACAGGCCATCGCGAGTGGAAGCTTCGGAAAGCTTCATAACCGTTATACGAACATCTGCGGAGCTACAGGAAAGCGTTAAAAGAAGGCGAGAAAAAATGGCAAGTTTAAAGCTACATTTACAACCATTTATTATAGTTATAGGCCCAAGCTTATCTAGTATATCCGAATTTTATGTCAGCGTGGATCAATATTTTTACAAGCTAGATAACATACTGGCAGCGATTGATACATGTTTCAAACTTATGCATGTGTTAAACGCTGAATATGCTGTCGAGAGTAAGACAATTTGGACGTTCATACAATTAGCATTCTATAATTTGAAAACACAATTTGATACGCACTTTGTCACTGTAACTACACTCTTATCGGAGCTTGGAATAGAAGAGTTGGAAAAAAATAAATAAATATGCCTATATGTTTCAAATGTAAACAGTGTTGCTCAAATGTCAGGTCCCTCTTTAAACATTTTAAAATACTTCATTCTGCGGATTCCTTTTCTTTTTATGCTTGTGCAGAAATGGGCTGCTCTAGAAAGTTTGATACTAAGCAATCGCTTAGTAGACATCTTCGGTTGCGCCATTTGGCAAATACATTATGCATGCCTAGTTCTTTTGTCACTTCTATGCCAGGGTTAGAAGATGCGCAACAATCAACGGTAGAGGTAGATAAACTTGAAACACCTTCAACTTCCAATCCAAATGTTTCAGTTAGGTATGAAGGTGGGAATGAAGTCCCTCTTTTCGTTGCATCTCTTTATGCCAATAAACAACTTCCAAGAAATAATATCTCTTCTATTCTAAAATCACTAACTTCTCATGTTTCTCTTGGACTCACTCATATTATACGCCAATGCTTAACACAAATGAATGATACAAATGTTATTGTCTGTAATGATCTGAATCATGTTTTACAATCGATATCGCAGTCGCTTGATGTAAGCTTCTCTAATTTCAAGTCAGACTATAAATGTTTGATGTATTTTGAGAAAATCAGCAAAACATTAATCAAACCAAAAGAGATAGTCATAGGTCAAAGAATAAATTGCGTTAAGAAGGGTTACAGTTTTGTGACTCAGCCAATAACTTGCACTCAGCAAGTGATTTCATTACGTGACATACTCAAAAATTTTTTATCAATACCTGGCGTTTTCCACGACATAGTTCAATATATGAATGACTTGAAGAGAAACAGAACAAGTGGTGTGATTCAAAATATTCTGCAGGCATCCTTTTGGGTAAAACAAGAAGAGCATCATAGAGGCAAATTAGTTATTCCACTTTATTTATTTTTTGACGATTTTGAAACTGGTAATGTTCTTTCTAGCCATGCGGGGATACACAAACTTGGTATAGTGTATGTTAGCATTGCTACCTTACCCCCCAAATGGTCCTCCCAACTTTGTAACATTTTTTTAGCTTCAATTTTTCATTCTTCTGATAGGGCTAGTTTTGGGAACTCTGTTATTTTTAATTATGTCATAGAGGAATTGAATTTTCTGTACACTTCTGGCATTAAGCTAGAATTAGAAGGCACAACATATGAATGTTTCTTCCAACTTGGAGCAATTATTGGTGACAACCTTGGTCTTCACTCAATTATTGGATTTTCAGAATCTTTTTCTGCCAATCATCCATGTCGAATTTGTTCAGTTTCAAAAGATGTCTTGAAAACTCAATGTTTTGAAGACGAATCGGCCCTTCGAACATTAGACGAATACAATGAACAGATTCAAAATGAACTCCCATTATCGGCGACTGGTATAAAAGAAAAATGTGTGTGGTTAAATCTGCAGGGTTTTAATTTATTTGACCAAGTATGTGTCGATTTCCTACATGATTTTTTAGAAGGTGTGGCGAAATATGTTCTTTCATTTCTAATAGTGAGATATGTATCAGATGAATTATTTCTTTTGGATGTACTTAACGATCGCATTTCTTCTTTCGATTTCGGCCCCGACAGGGGATCGAAACCAACTTCCTTAAGTATGGAACATCTGAAACAAGGAAACGTACGTCTAACAGCTTCAGAAATGATAGTTTTTGTTCGTTATTTTTCACTTCTAATAGGTGATTTTATTCCGACAAATGAACCATCATGGGAGCTTTTAAAAAGTTTGAGAAAGGTCATGGATATTCTTTTATGTAGGCATTTTACGACTTCCCTATGTGAAAACCTTCAGGTGCATGTAGGTGAACTGAACGAGCAGTTTCTTTTATTTTCACAGCAGTCTTTGAAGCCAAAATTTCACTTTTTAACTCATTACCACAGAATAATTACTAAACTAGGCCCACCTGTTACCCAATGGACTATGCGTTTCGAAGGAAAACATCGTGTTTTCAAAGATTTTTCAAAATCATCTTGCAACAGACGAAATATTTGTTTGACCCTGGCCTTAAGACATCAGTTACAACTAAATTACATGTTTTTGAAAGGCCATTTAAAACCTGTTATGGATTATGGACCTGAAATAAGTATTAAGATAACTCGGTTAAAAGGAATAGATTGTCGAGAAGGTGTGAAATCATTTGCTTGGGTTAAATTCAATGGAACTCAATATTGTAAAAATTGTGTTTTACTTTTTGATATTCCTGAAGATGATAATCCAATATTCATGCGCGTTAATAACATTTATGTTCTTAACAGAAACAATAATGTAATTTTCAAATGTTTTAAATATTACACGATTGGCTATGACGACCATTTTCTCGGGTATGAAGTTTCTGTTCCGGAAACACAAAAATCTGTATTAAGATCTCTACATGATATAAAATCCCGTTCAGTTCACCATTTGACACATGCCCCTAATGGTAATGATTATGTGACTTGTAGGGATTATATTTAATCTGTATAGAATATTTGAATTTTTTGTTTGTTGTTTACTTATTAATAATTGTATTTCAACACTCTATTTTGTTTCTTACTTATGAATATTCTTATGAATATTGTTAAATACCGGCTATCTTCCCGAGAAATAACTTTGATCGATATTGAAAACGCTATTACTACAAAAAAATCTCTTAAAAACGTAGTAGCATAGTAGCGAAGTAGCACTTTCGCTAAAATATTTTCAAGATTACCACTACTTTTAGTTCTACTGGAAACTGATATATCATTATTTTTTGAACGGAAAAATACTTTTCCAAACATATTTTCGAAATGTTCCAAAAATGGTTGTAGTTGAAATAAGTTGAATGAATTTCCAGTAGAACTGGAAATATCATAATTTAATGAAAACGCCCCTATCGACTTTGGCATACCCTCATCTTTTCAGAAGTTTCCTAGTAAGAGTGTACCAATATAAATCGAAGTTATTTCTAAGGCGATACCCGGTAGATCGCGAGCAGATTGTATATTTTTCAACTGTGTTAATGATAGGAATTTATGTCAATTTATGTTAATTTATGTTAATCAATAAATTTTCAATATTTTTACATTTTCCTTTTACTTGCTCACAAAAAAGGTTATTAAAAAATCTGTGTGAAAAAAAGTCCTTGTTAAAGTAAGGGAAAATTATTATGAGAATATCGTGCTTAAAGGTAAGTACAGTTTATCTAGCAATGAAATTATTTTGCACAGTACAGGTATATCCTGATCAAGTATTCATTTATCAGAATAAAAGTTTCAGTATAAAGAAATATTCATTATTATTTATTAATAACGAATTTTTCGATATTTCCTGTAATACTCAACGGATTGGTTAGTTATCAGTCATGAATATTCCAATAAGAATTCCTGTATTACGAACAGGATCGATCTTTTGTAAGCAATGAATTTTCCATTAATGATTCCGGTAATAGTCAACGGATTAAACAGTTATTCACGATGAATATTCCGCTAATGATTCCTGTAGTACTCAATGGATTGAACAGTTGTTAACGATGACTATTCTACTAAGAATTCCGGTAATCTGATGTTTCATGTAACAAGATATTCCTGTCGTGAGCAATGGAAAATATTGTACGTTTTTTATGACTTCCTAGAAAGGAGCACCGCCGAAGTCAGAAATGATTCCAGTATTTAGTATAGGATTTTATTCCTGCACTATTAGGAGATTTTTATTCTCATCATTACTGGATTGAAAACCTTACTTGCTAGTGGACCCATGTTAGTGGAATCGGTTTGTACTAACAACAGGAAATTCCTTTTGTCGCTCTTTTTACTAGAAATTCCGTTTATCATTACTAAATTCCTGCGATTATTACAGCTAAATTTCTTTGAGTGCAACCCGTCCTGTTTGCGATATTTGATTCAGGGGTGTACTAAGTGAATTTTTCAACGCTTTAAAAGGAAAATTTATGTCGCGAAAAAGAAATTATGATGGTAAAAATACTATACCAATTATTATCAATTTATAACATGATACAACGCTGATTGTATTTGAAGTTACAATGAAACAGAGAAAAACGATTAAGTATAAAATATGAAATCACTACTAAATTAAATCATGACGGTTCGTCGCTGTCACTGCAGTCACTGTCCTCTCCATTCCATTCGATGAAAATATTTGGTACTTGATTGATTCGATAACTATTTTCGATATTTATCACGTGTTTAACGGAATTCTTCCATGCTTCCGCAGAAATTGCGTTCGTCTCCTTTTTGATGTTGTCGATCAGCTGATGGACGCATTTTCCGTTCGTGTTGGTCCTTCGGATTTGTTGTTTTAACTGCCCCCATATCATTTCTATTGGATTAAATATACAATGGTATGGAGGCAGTCGTAATATTTTGTGGCCTAGAGCTGACGCCATTTCATCTATTTTGTATTTTTTTTGATATGTTTTTGTTTTTAAAACTTCCAGTAGTTGTTTTTTGGTATAAGACTCCTCAAAATACAGATCTTGTTTTATGAGAAAATCCATTATGTCGGCCTTTTTAGTGCTACTGTTCGGAATTTTTTCTCTTTGCTCTGAATGGTAGCTTGCGTTATCCATAACAATTATAGCATTTGGGGGTAACTTCGGCAGAAGTATGTCTTCAAACCATTGTTGGAAAACTTGTGCGGTCATGTCGCTATGATAATCGGCACTGGCTTTTTTAAAACTTTTGCAGCCTAAATATAGAGCGCCTTCAATAAATCCATCCTCGCTTCCGGCGTGCAGGATAGAAATTCTATGGCCTTTTGACGGAGGCATGTTCAGTTGACACCTTTTTGAGTCGTCAACCCATCCTTTTTTAATGGTGTCATGCGAATCAAACCAGGTTTCATCTAAAAAAAAAATCTTCCTGTCTTCTTCCCGATACTGCGCTATCGATGTTAGATAATCGTACCTCCATTTACGAATGGTTTCACTCTCCATCAAGACGTTTTTGTTTTCTATTTTTTTGAAGGAGAAACCCATATTTTTCAAAATTCTTGTCAATGTGCTTTCGCTGCAATTAATTACATTTTTCTGAATTAATACGTTGCGTAATGATGCAACTGTCGGAACAATATTATTCTTATAGTTGTCATATAAATTCCTCCTAATCAATTCCATATTAGTATCGTTTAAATGTCTAAATGTTCCTTTGTCACATCTACTTTTCCTTTGAGAAATGCCATTTTTAATAACTCTCCATACCTTCCACTTTGAAGTTCCACATTTTCTTGCTGTCGATTCCACAAGATTTTCTACGCCCATAGCTTTTGCTTCTTCATAAACTTGCAAAATGAAAATTTTCTCCGCAATAGTAAATTTTTGCCTTTTTTTCGGTTCAGATGGTTCATTTTGGACTGCTTCGTCTGCAATAGCGATGTCAGCATCTTCTGTATTAATTTCCCACGGTCTCCACATAGCCATTTTTCGATCACCGGTTAAAATTTCACTATGTCACTTCGAATACCATTCTTCAACTAAACTGAAGGATTCACTTGCAGCTACAAGTATCTTCATTTCTTTATATCGGATTTCTTCAGTCATTATAGTCATTATGATAATCACCTTATAATTGAATTCTAGGATCCAACAAATTTCTATTACGGACCATAACGTTTCAAGACTGAAAGGTTTACCTGCTATGAAGATAATTTATGACGCTCTTCCGAAACGATTAGTAACCTTTGTTATTGTAAGTACGGGTCGAATGACTTCAGAGATAAATAGTTACTTAGATCTTGAAGGCGACTATATACGAATGAACTCTGACGTTGCACTAGAATTCTTAAATTGATCAATTTCCAAATCCTTCGCCAAATATTCGAGAGCAACTGAAACACCTAAAGAAAAAGTCTGACCAGCAACATTTACTTTCATTTTTTGGTTAAAAAAATTAATATGCCTTGACCTTAATTTATTGCCTGCCCGTAAACCTTCTTGATTTTGAAATTTTGCCAATTTTTCTAAATAATCCCATTTTATTTCCCCAGAATTAGAATGAAATATTTTATAAGTAGCAAAACAATTTCGTATCAACTTAAGATTATGACATGCGTCAGGTAATATAAATATTTCATAATTATCAACGGGATGATTAAACCAGGGTTCATTTTCAGTTGCGCCAAGTATTCTTCCCATTCTCCAGTTTGACGGGGCGCCATCAAATGTTAATGAACATATAATGATATCTGTGTCATGAAGAAATTGAAGAGCCGTTAAAATTAAAGACGATAATGCTTCGCCATCTAAACTATTAATAAAAAAAATATCCAATTGGAAGTTTCCAGTTAGAGTTTAAACTAACAACCATTAATACGAGACATTCTTTGGCCTCTTCCAGTTGATCTGATTCTATTTCTGTTCCTAAATCAACGTAACCAAACAACTTATTCCCTGCCCATTCGATTTTCTTTCTTATAGACATAGAATCCATAACTAAATTACAAAGAATTTTACTTGAACTTTCCAATGATTTTCGTTTGAGAGTTATTTTAGATGCTTCCGAAAAACCAGGAGAACAGTCTAATTTTTGATACCAACCTGATAAGGTCTTAGGGTGTGGCAAAGAAGATATAAGTTTTTGTCTTACATAGTGACGCAGTCAAGGTCGATTCTGAAGTTGCATATGCGGGTAAATGACAATGCCTATTAAATAGAACTTGATTAATAAAATTTGAAATTTGGTACATAAAAATATATTTACCTCAAATGGGGTACAGCACCTTCCCTCACTTTGTACCCAACGTCAAATAAAATGAGATCATTTTTATTAAAATGAACATCACAGATAAATGGATACTTTTTCTCAAAGTGGGTCAATCTTCCGAAATGTATTTTAAGGCTCCTACACCATTTGTTTCTTACCTCTCGATTACCTGGAACTCTA
The DNA here is from genome assembly GCA_020654155.1 of Novius pumilus. Classification (NCBI taxonomy): domain Eukaryota; kingdom Metazoa; phylum Arthropoda; class Insecta; order Coleoptera; family Coccinellidae; genus Novius; species Novius pumilus. The sequence goes on along the minus strand of JAIFOV010000528.1, from coordinate 113,450 downwards.
CGGTGAAAATATTTATTATTAAATGATTATGGACGTTGGAAAGAAATTGTACACCCGCCTATGGCTTCATTATTGAGTAAGTAATAATATTGGACTTACCTGTGATACGAGCGATTCTTGTTAGAACTTTTGCAAACTATGCACGTTCTAACCATTTTGCACACCCTTATTATACGTAAATAGCGAAAATTGGCGAAATATAATCGTTTTCGATTTACTTATCGAACGTCAAGTGTCAAAATTTCGACTGAAACGGTACCAACCATAGACATAGTAAATATAGACTGCGGATCAGACGACGTACATTGAAGCCTGCTTAGAAAGAGAAATAAGACCGAGCGGACCATCCTTCTCTCTCTAATCGGCGGAGCTACGTGCCCCTACCGACTCCCCACTCGAATAATCAAAGCATCTGGAGCAATTTGAACACTACTTTTAATATGTTAGTACGAATGCGGTGTTGGCTCAGGAGTCAGGTGTTGGACTGAGAACGTGCAAGATTTGGGTTCAAATCCAGAAAAAAAAATTTTTTTTGGTTTTTTTTTGTTCAACTTTTTTCAAATATCTTAGAATAAAGTTCATTAAATAAAATAAGTTATTATCAAATAATTTTTTTTGATGATATGTTTATTGGAAAAATAGGACAGATCGTTCACTTTTTACGAATAACCTATTGTACTAGGCCGAGAAATAGGAGGAAACAACACAGTTCCTAAAGGAGTGATATTTTCAATCAGAACCCTTTTAATGGTAAAACAAAATTTTTTCACAGCTCAAAACGAAAACTGTAAATGGAAAGAAACAAGAATAATATGGACTGAATGATAATTCAAACCGCGGAAGAACATGATTTAGTTCGAAAACTGTAAATGCTTGGTAAATTAGAATTTCTTCGAAATTTTCAATCTATACATATTAGAGTACTTTCAGGTTGGTGAATGAGAATTCGCAGATGAAATAAAATCATGGCAAAACAAAAAAGGAAAGTGATAAAATAATGAAATCGAATTTTTTTTATGTGAAAATGAAAAGTTTCAAATATAGTTTTAATGGGAACACCAAACGGACAGACATTGATTAAAATTTTACATAACTAAAACCATAATTCGATAATAAATAATTGTTAATATTCTATTTTGTATTTTTCGACTTACGAATGTGCATAACATCCGTTCGTTTCAACCTCGCTTATCAGCTCCCAAAAAAAGAAGAAACAGAATAATCTAAAGTTTGTGGCGCGGTAGCTGTAAATATGGACATATATAATATGTAATAATGTTGAAACACAATTTGATGATCAATTGGTCAGCTTCTATTTTGTATTTTTCTACTTTATAAAATATAGGTATTTATCAACATGTTTATTGAACTATTCTAAGATATATGAAAAAGTTGAACAAAAAAAAAAAAATTTTTTTATCTGGTTTGAACCCAAATCTTGCACGTTCCGAGTCAGACGCCTGACTCCTAAGCCAACACCTAATTCGTATTAATATATTAAAAGTAGTATTCAAATTGTTCCAGTTGCTTTGATTATTGAGTGGGGAGTCGGTAGGGGCACGTAGCTCCGCCGATTAGAGAGAGAAGGATGGTCCGCTCGGTCTTATTTCTCTTTCTAAGCAGGCTTCAATGTACGTCGTCAGATCCGCAGTCTATATTTACTATGTCTATGGTACCAACATTAAGTAGTGAAATCCCTATAAAAGACGTTGCCAAGTTTCCATTGTTACCATTAAGAATTCTTAATTCGGCAATAACGAACTACTTGAAGAACACAACAAACAACTACGACGTGGCAACGTAAAGTGTGCGAACAATAACAAACAGTCTTTACGACGACGACAAAACAAACCACCTTCAATGCTCCTTCTATCCTTATACTTCATTGGTTGCAACTCACCGAAGGAGGCTCAACCATTTCATATGTTTCTGTAGGCTCCAGCTCATTTTGTTAAATTGATTTTTTGATCCTTTTCGAATGGATGTATATTGTAGAGGAATTCGTAAAAGTTTCAGTCCATAAATCATCCGCATAACGGAGATATTGACTTTTCCTTAATCACTAACCTTTTTGTTTGTTTTTCCGCAATAATTAATAATATCGGTGAAAAAAGCACTTTATTGAGTACACAACTCAGACATTTTGTTTTACAATGTCTTTTTTGCCCAAATTGCCTTAAATAAAATAAATAAATACAAAAAACATGAACATTCGACTCAGGAAATTTCCTGATACATCCGGCAACACTGCGCTAAAATTGGTGGTATTTGTAGGTTATGTCAGGTTCTGGAGGGTCGTCTATTGTAACGCCGATCTTAAAGTAATATGTTCTCAAATTCTTTGACTCCAATAAGTAGTAAATAATATAGTCCAAAGACGTATCAATATATTTCAATGGATTTTGAAAGAATACATGAAATATGAATGTTATTGTTTAACATGCAATGTATTTCTTCTTTCAAGATCCCTGCATATTTGTGCTCGTAACGTAGTAGGAAGATGATTGTGAGCATAGATGGCGGTAGTATTAAAGGTCGTTTCCTTTTTATATACACATTGAGGCACCATCTGTCGAGCGATTCTTGGTGTTTATAGGTTAATGTTTCAATTGATGTAAATTCCTTTAGTATGTAACTCAGAATGATATATGTATTGACAATAGACGGCGCGATCAACAGAAAATGTTTATAGTTTATAGAATTTATTTTTCAAATTACAAATATTTATATTTTTTTTCCGTCCCCGGCGGCGGAGTTCCCGTCGGCCGCGGCGGGGGAGTTCACCTCGGCCGTGGCGGGGGAGTCCACGTCGGCATCGGAGGCCGGCTTCTTCTGCTTTGGGGTGAACTTTTTTTTCTTCTTCTGAGTTTTGTCCGATGCCGCGTTTGTCGGACCCCGCTTGGTTGTCCTTGGTGGTTGTTCATTTTTCTATGAAGAAAGGTTCATTGCATTACATTTCATTAAGGTGTAGTATTGGTAGAATAATACTTACAGAATTGAATACGATGTTGATCGTCGCGTGGTTATTGATAATAATTTTGGCCGCTGCAAAAGGAAACGTATTATTATTTTTTTTGACGAGGGCATAGTTAATTGCGTTTTCATTAAATGTATAATGTATATTTATGAAAATTATTTAGAATGATATCACAAACTTGGAAAAATGAAAATTTTCTTACCGTCCATACTGCTGGCTGAACTGTGAATGTGTAAAATTTCGGCCAGGTCATTCCTACCAAGTATCAGTGAGCAGATCTCGGGCAGGGGTGCGGCTTACTTCACTTGGAACAGCGAATCAAAATTTGTAGGGCGGTTACAAGGACAGGGACACGACCACTTGTTGCATCTTGCTAATAGTGTGAGACAAACGTAGGCGTATGCAGGGTGGGGAGATATGTGTCGTGATGTCCTCCAGAAATGTTTGAAGTCCGAAAATGTATAAGGAATTGTCTCCCGTCAAAAAGAGAAAGTGCACAAAAATATTGGCGATTCCTCTTTTTTCAACGTCACACATTTCAGGGATTCGTGGCTGGTGACAATTCATATTTGGCAATCGAGGATGATGATGAAAACTGTTCGCTTTGGTCCGGTGTTATAAAATATTGTGGGCGGTTCAATTATTATTGCGTGTCACTCATAGATTCGCTAATTGCCCAATTTGGAAAACTGTACAATGTAATGCCAAATGTTTTCTCCTATTTTATGTGATATCTTACACGTTGCTAGGTAAATTAACAAATTATCAAATCTCCGTTTTAATAAATGAAGAAATTGCTCAAATGTCATATGTTGTCTGTCGTATATCCAATTTTTTTGTTTATCTTGTACCTGAAAAAGAAAAAAGTCCGCAGTACCTCATCGACGTCGCGCGTTAACCGATTTTCGTGACAAAAAAAATTCATGATATGTTCACAGAGAAGTAAAAATCGAGGATTCCGTTGAATGGGTCAAATTTCGCGCTAACGTTTTTTTTTTCAATTTCTATGTATTTTTATATGAGAAAGAGAATCGACGAAAAATGATTGACGATAGGTATATCGTTTTGTAGTGGTGCGTTTTTTGCAATTGTGGGTTAATTAATGAAGATTCACTTTCGTTATAACGTTCGGTTTGACATTATCGTAAACGATATCTTCGAAAGAGTTAACGCCGACATGGAAGTTTCTAATTTGGCGATAGTTTGGTTTTTCTTCGCGAAGTCGCGCCGACATAAGATTCGATCGGTTTAGTGATGATTCATCCCGCACGCCATGGACGCGAATTCGCGTTTTCATGATTTCTTTTCATACAATTCCTTTTGCACCGACACCTGCAGCCACACGAACGCAGTTGACTGCAGGAAATGTTGCAGGGACTTATCAAAACCGTCATGTGGCTCGGTTATGTGATCTGGTCGGTCTTTTGCTTAGAAGTTATGATTCTCTTTAATATAAATTCCGGATTTTTATTCTAAAACAAGCTGACATATTTTTAAATGCAGCCGTTGTTTACCAGGCCATGTAATGGATGTCGTTCCGTTGGTTATTACAGGAAAATGCTTCATACATACGGTTTTCGCATTCGGTTTCCGAAGCGAAATTTCGGATCGAATTTTCCGTGAACAAGGCGCACACGTTCGGTTATTTGTATTCTGAATATAGGCTTCAAGCAGTTCAGTAGCGTACATCGGAGCTTCGTATAGGGATCAATGACGAAGAACTAATTGCGATTACGTATTTGTTATCGCAAAATAGTAAACAAAAGAGACGACGTTGTTTTCGAGCCGTATCATAATATGTACTTACCAACGCAATAAATACGAGTCCGATAAATTGGTAGTTCAAAATATCATATAAACCCTCCATGCGCGACAATGAAATTACTCCGAACGGAAATTTTCGAGTGTGTGCGGTATCTCATTTAAAATGTTCGTAAATATGTGCGTTCGGAGGTAGTTTGTTTGGTTTTTCTCCGTATGAAATTTGATACGCCACGGGGAGATTCGAAAGCGAACGTTCGAATTTTTTTCAAAAAGGAAAAAATCCGAACGTGTGCGGCGCTCATATAATCGAACGTTATAACGAAAGCAAATCTTGATTAATGTGGACCGTGGATGTTTAACGGATATGTCGTATCAAAGCCGCAAGTGAATGTCAAAGGTACCTCAAATATCATTTCCAGTAATTGACATTGTATTTTATGACCACAATCGCATCGAAAGAGTGCATTTGCCCCGGATGAATAGGCAATTACCAATTCACTAGTTTGTATTGCGAAAATGTTGAGCAGTAACTGCCCGAGCAGAAATCATGAAAATCCCTAATCGACAGTGAAAGAATTTCTATCAGATGTACGCAAATGTAGGGTAAAATACGGATAGTTGCCACACTTTTTAAAAAGCTCCTTTAAAAAATGTGTACCAGTACATTTTTTATTTAAAGTGTATTCTCAAACATAGTTCATTAATCTTCTAACATACCCTATGTATAAAAAAAATATAAATATTATACATTTTAAGTAAATCCAGATTATTATGACCTCTAAAAAAGAGGATAGTTGCCTACTATAGCGGATACTAGCGTAACGTTAAAAATAGTTGGGGGGGATACTTGCCCAATGTGAGGATAGATGCCCGTCTGTTTTTTTTTCTAATAAAAATGAACTTATATTAATTTAAATAATCAATTTTTATTATTAAATACAATGTTTTATAAAGTATGAATTAAAGTTAAATTATAATTATAAAATTATAAGAATAATAGACTCCAAAATAGTAAATAAGTGTCCAAACTAAAAATATAATGTTATTATTTATTTTGAAGATAGAACTATAAACAAAATTAGAATTAACTTTGGCATTAGCCTCTATTAAGTAAGGATTCAGTCTTCATAACTTAGTGAGACCCTTCATTATGTACTAAGTACTAAGAGAAGTTAAATTATTACCTAATCAACACTTAAAAATACTATGGTTTTAAATTGTAAGTTAGTGAACATGTAATTTTTTAATTAAATATTAGTATTTATCTTAAATATTAAAAATATGGTAATCAACTTTGGCATTAGCATTGATTATCACCAGAAGTCAAGCTTTTCAATTTGCCACATCTCTTGCAATGGTTTTTGAGTGTTGAACAAGTTTCATGCAACCACATTCGACACGTCTGACATTCGATCCAATCTGATTTCGATTTAGTTAAATTATAATTTTCAAAACATTCTACACAATAATCATGAACTGAAACTTCTTTCTTGGTATTTTCTATTTTTAAATTAACATTTTTTACTTGTGATATATTTTTAGTGTTTCCAATAGACAATTCGTTTTTTTCACCTTTTATTAGTAGCCCTTTAGTTGCTTTTCCTTTAGATATTTTTGAACTTATAACATTTTCTTCATTGTCACTGTTAGAACTGTAGATACGAGTTTTTCTTTTCCTTAGAGCCCTTCCTTTAGTCAGTTCAATAAAATCTGTGCTATCTGATTCTGATTCACTGCTAGTAATATCTCTATATTGTTTTGATTTTTTATTTTTTTGTAGACGCCCTTTTTTCTTCTTAATCTTTTCTTTGCTACCAACTGGTTTGTTTATTGTTTCTTTCGTTTGTTTCATTACAGTTGTTTTCTTTACTTTCTCAGTTTTATTTTTCTTCTCGATTATTTTATCATTCGAGTTTAAAATTTCTGCTGATTGTTTAGCCCTTTTAGACATACTCAGCGGAATTTTTGGTATAGGAGATGATTGATGTAAAAATTTCGATGGTGTTTCTTTTTGTTGATCTTTGTTCTGTGACTCATTTAAAGATATCAGCGATGGCAATGATAGTTCAGTATTATCTAAAATGTAATTTTCAATCTCACCATCTCCTAGGGCTAAACAATCATGAGAAAGAGCCAAAAGACTTGACGATGGCCTTGGTGGCGTGCAACTCTGGTTCACACTGTTGCCGCAGGGCAACAATCCGCAAAAGACAGTAGGGCAACTATCCGATTTGATACGGATACTTGCCCTTTTTATTTACTAATTAAATAAAACATATTTAACAATAAAACCTAATAAACACTGCAATTTAAACTCTAATGCACTGAAAGAAATATATTTTGGACTGAAATCGCAATCAGTTATAAAAATATTTAACAGAGATTACTTACCAATATAATTCTGGCGCTCGTCAAAGTATCGCCGCGGAAGATGTTTTCTCACACGGACAAAACACGTGGGCCTACTTCAACGGCTTATGCGGCACTGAGGCCTGCGCGGAGCGCGCTTTAAATTAAAAAAAAAAAAAAAACACTGTCAATACGTCTAACATAGAGCATTTGAAACTGAGGCATGTATCCGTCCGAGGCAACTATCCGTATTTTACCCTACATGAAGCTGCAATTTTTTCCAAAACTAAGGCCATCAGTTCTGCCGTACAAGTTAAAAAGACACTTAAGTCCGTTCAGCTTCAAACGGAGAAAATCAACAAAAACAAAAGTGCTTCTAAAATCTGTTTAAAAAGTGATATTTTAGAATTTTTTTCGCATTTTTCAAATAAACATATTTGTTCCTTGATTGTTATGTAAATAAATTTGAAGTTTTGTTTTATTTGCACTACAAAAAACGACATACGGTTGTACAAAATGAAAAATACAAGTGAAAAAGACCGCAAGTCGACATGCGGCCTTTGCAGTTGTAAAAGAGTCCGAGATCGAAGCAGTTTACAAGTGAAGAACGCACCTAAGTTCGGCAAATCAACCACTTAATTTTGAAATTGAAATAGTCTGATGAATAATAATAGAGAATTAAAATTTTGTTGGAATGGAAAATTTTCGAAAAACCGGAAAATTTTGAAAAATGAAAAATTTTTGGAAATTTGAGATTTTACTAAAAATAAAGAATTTTTGTTCAATTAGGAAGTTTTTGTAAAATCAATTTTTTGTAATGGAAAATTTCTTAAAAAATTAAAAATTTTGTGAAAAATCGAAAATACCTATTCTAGAAATAACAAATTTAAAAAAATATAAAAATTAGTGAAAACTGAAACATTTCATTTCGAATCGAAAAATTGTTCAGAAAATGTGAGGATATATTAAGTAGAAGAATTTTTCGAAATTCTAAAACTTTCAAAAATGAAAAAAATTTATCTATTCAAAATTTTTTAAACATGGTAAATTTCTCAGAAGGTTGAAAGTTCTCTGTTGAATTAAGTAGGTATTTGAGAAAAAAAAAAAGTTTTCGGACAATCAAATCATTTTGAGAAATTCAGATTCCTTACATGACATGCTCTTTTCAAATTGAAATTTAAATGATTTTTGAAAATTATTTTGCGAAATTAAAGAAAGATTATAAATTATATGTCCTGGCGGTCAAAACTCTGAAAATAAATTCATATAGACACAGATCATGGTAAACTACTCGGCTTGCCTTTTTTAAAAGTTTACGCTTATAATTTATACAGATATTAGTAGCTAGGTCTCTGTAAATCTTTATTGATCTCTGCAGAACTCTTTTGCGATCTTTACCCGGGTATGTATGAGCCATTGTTTAATTTCAATTTTGTCACAAAAGTGCTTAATATTTTTATTAATTTTTCACTTATAAATTATGTTCAATATTTATTACAGGACACATAGCAGGTTGAAAGGTATATAACTATATAAGAAGCAGAATACAAATATGTACTTTATTTAATGACAAAAAATATGCGTCGTACATTTATGTTGAACTTCTTGAAGAGCTTATTACAATATGCTCTTCGAAAGCATAGCGATTACATTCACATAAATTTATGTAATCGAGATGAAAATTTTTTCTTATAACATTAATTTAGTAACTAACAAACACCAAATGTCTTATTGAAAAAACACAAACTGGTCCATCGCGTTAAGAAATATATTTATTTGGCATTTGCTTTAACTATTTACATTACTTAACTTTTACATATAAATTTTCACACAAACTTTGTATGGGGAGAGTACTTATAATAATTAAAAATATAGATAAACCCAGAACAAAGGGTACGTTGACGACGAATGATTGCTACGTATCAATCGTTAATAACAAATTATACTAATCTTTTTCGAGTGTTGGAGTACGCCGAACAATTATCGTCAAAAATGGAACATAAATGTCAGTGCTACATAAACTTGTACTTTGCAGCTACTATGAATGAAAGTTATTCGAATTAAACTATATTTCATATAAAAAATATAATTTTTAAACACAAACTTTCAGACCGAACTTCAAAATGAGCTCAGTGTACTAGTTCGACTCGTCAGTATCGTTATCAAAATCAGAAATAAGATCAGCAACCTCAGACGTGTGTACAAGTTTTGCCAGAATGTCATTTTTTTTCGCCACAGGAATGCCTCGAGGGAGCAACTGAGCTTTCATGGGAGGGAACCGATTTTTCATTATCTTAACCTGCAAAAAATCCAATTCACTCAAGTCTTGGGATTCAGTATAAGTCACACTGTAGAAAAGTTTGAAACTACTACGTCGAACTTGTATCTTTTTTATATCGTGGACTTTTGGTTTTGCTGTATTATTATTCAATTTTGCTTTTGAGGAATAATCTCGCCATTCAGTGAAATCTTGAACATGTAGAGATTTGACTACAACGTTGCTTGAGTTTGCATTGCCAACGGCATTTTCATAATCTTGGAAATCGAAAACTTTTCCCATTTTTTTCATTGACAACTCAACTTGGTGATGAAAGGAATCAGCGGACATGAATGTGTGACCGCTCTCAAAATAATTCAACTCAATCACATCTGTTTCGATCTCATCTGAATTTATTAGATAGACCAAGAAAGAAAACAGACACCAATTCTTGTTCTGTGCGCTACAATTGTCGAGCCAAAGATAAATCTTCTTTTTGTCGCGATGGAGTAAAAAAAATTGATGAAAAGCACTGGTAATCTGCTCTTTTTTCCTTCCAGAAATGCCCTCGTGCCAAATTATTGCAATGGGTTTTTTCTGCTGATTCGTGGCCCCCAAAGGAACAAAACTTTGGTTAAAAGCAATGATACGACGTGTGAACATAGCAACTTTAAACTGTTCCATTTTTGGCAACATTATTACTTTTGCAAATCAGTTGACATAAAAACAGAGTCCTGAGTTGAATTTCGAGACATCTCGACGTGTTTTACATACATTGCTCTAGCTTTCTGAACTTTAGTGTTGTGTGCTGACCAGTTTGTACATACACCGCATTTGTCATCCAAATTTGATTTGTTATGATCAGGGTGATGCATGTCAAACTCTTCGCACACTTCACATTCTTCGTGTCCTAATTTCGTGAACGAAATATTCATGTTGCCGAAAACCGACCTGTAATGCTCATACGATATATTACTTTTAAATTTCTCAATGAAATCTGCGTGCATATCCTTGATTGTAAATTCATTTGGCAAGTAACGTCTGTTTGGAGCATGAACGCGGCGATAGTGTGACACACACGGATGAAAACTTTCAATGTGGGCTTTTATTGAATCAATTCGAGGAACCGTGTTAGGATTGCACGTTTGTCCACGTTTGTCTTTGGAGGATCATTGTTGTGCGATCAACATTTTTCGCGCGTTTCGGATAACGGTATCGTTATTTGCCTTGAAACCGAGGGTAGTAAGAAAAAATGTTTACAAACTTGCTGTTCTACGCCAGTTTCAAGAGGAACATAATACTTATAATGTAAATTACGTTTATGATCTTCAGTGTTGTCCTTTTGCTTTTGATGTTAAAAGGTCTCACGTGACTTGCGATCCAGTTTCTTTTTCCATCCAAGACAAGTTGGACACCGATGAGTTTATGGTCTCTCTTACTGCAGAAGACACGTTAGCGGTGCAGTTCAGGCGACAATTGTTGCATGGAGAAAGAATAGGATATTTTGATTTTGCTTTGAAATTTGTGCTGATGATTCGGTGACTTTCAGATTCGATTTACTGGGCCTCTTCTTCTGCTTACTCGCTTGCCCTTCTTCAACTGGAGTTTGACTGGTGCCTGCTCTGTCCAATGGTACTTCTTGGCCTTGCATATTGCGTAAATCTTCAGTGCCTCCATTTGGATAAATTGTTGAAAAGCACTGCATTCAGTTTCTGTGGCTGAATCAATTGACTGTTGCGTGTCAGATTTGCTACTCAAATCAAGAATCTCCGATTCGTCAGGAATCATGGGGAAAGTGTAGCTATCCTTTGATATGGTATTATCAAATTGTTGACTGGGTTCGTAGGCTTCAAATGTACCCATAGTTGATGTACTTGGTAGAACATTTGACATGTAGTAATTACTGATGTCAGTATCACAGAATACACTGTTATCTGTGACTGCCATGGCTTGTACAAACGAGAAACTTGTACCAGGACTTTCATCTTCATTGAAATTATCTGAAATTAGAAAAGAGAATTTCAGATTAGGAATGAAATTTCGTTTGGGGAACGTTCAAGTATATTATGAAACGATCTAGAGCAGCGGGGGGTGGGGGGATGAAGCCCCGTGTTACGATATCAATTTTCTGATATAAATTTTCATAATTTATCTATAGAATGAATATTTTTTGTTCATTTAGTTAAAATTAAACCTGTAGATGAATTAATAAATCAAGAAATAAACGAATTTGATGAAAAAGTTAATTTTATTGGAAAAAAAATTAAGTATTTTTCAGATTTTATTTCATTTTTGACGAAACTTCTTCTGTTTTCATATTCGAACAAAAAAAAGACACATTTTCTAAATGTAATTCGATTTTTCATGAAAACTCAAAAAATTTATTATTCAATTGTAGTTGGATCAATTTTTGCATGAAAATTATTTTATTAAATAATTTCAAATTGTATAATAATGATTATGCAATTAAAATGAATAATTGAATCGGCTGCATAACATTTTTTTATTTTAGAAAACATTTTCGAAACTTTTTTTTGTATTGGACAAAACTTTTCTTGATTTATTTTTATTGATTAACCTCAATTTTTTGGGACGTGCATCATTAACAATAGCTTATGACTCCACATTATTGTAATGAAAAGTATTAAAGAATCCATTCGAAAACTGAGATTAACATCGATTACGAATTCTATATGAACTTTTCAAAATTTTATAACTTAAACTTTCATGAATTTTTGTAAATAAATCCGTCTGTATATATATTACATACTTACTTGTTTGTGAAAACAACGTAGAACAGACAAAAACGTGCAAATAGGCTTCTTGCAGCAACAACTTGTTATACCAAATACTCCATATTTAATAAACAAAATAACGAACAAGGTCATCCAAATACGCGATGTACGCGATGTTTTGTTGATTGCAACAGCTGATCTTTTCGGGTTCCTTCGTCCTTTTCCGAGTTCGGACGAAGGAGATGCGGTTTTAACTTGTAAACGGGCGCCGAGCTCAAGCGTTTTACAAGGAAAAAAGCCGCATATTGAGGCTTCTTGGACCTTCTTGTATTTAAGTCCTTCGCTCGACGTTTTTACAAGTTAAAAAGACCGCAAGTCGACATGCGGCCCCAAAAAGTTGTAGAGTGGTGACGTATCAAAGGCCAAATGCAACTTTTACGGTACATACGGCCTTTTTTTGCCGATATTGGTTAATTATAATGGTATAAAATTACCAATTGATCGAAATATATTTACTTTTCAAACTTCTCGTTTGTGCACATACACGCAGTGTTTCTTTACGAATCCATTGATGTTAAGATCTCATTTTTGTCAAAAATTCGACTTAAGTGTCTTTTTAACTTGTACGGCAGCCGAGACATAATCGTATTCAAGCAGTCGCCAAAGATGTCGAGTTGGTGATGAAAAAAAATCGATTAATAGAGGTTTCTTTTTTCCAAAATCCGAAGATAACTTCAGTAGAGATTAGAAATCGTATTTGTCCTACAAAAAATATGGGTCCATCACCTCTGTCCCCCACTTCGAACATGTAGACAAAAGACAAAAAATAAATTGTAACATATAATGCTGAATTTTTTTTTATAGCTTGCCAAACATAAGCAAAATCCAAATTTCACTTTGTCCTACAATTTATTTGGGGCATTCTTTCAGTCCTACATGTCAAAGTTGTCGACTATACCGAAAAATAATTTTCATTAATATACTTCTGAAATAAGAATAAAATGCTATATTGGCATATTCCCGATCGATGTCAATAAATGTCCTACAAAAAAAAAGGGTCCAATTCGCTATTATCGCGTTTGATATACTATCGAATTAAAACGTGTTGAATATATTTTCTATTTATGCGCGGTTTCCGAATCGTTTTTTGGTGCAGTGGTTGTTGCCTAAGGCAGATATGTGAACGTCTTGCGTTCGAGGCTTGAACATGTAATATTTTTTCAGGTACTTTTATAATAATTCGTTTGCGTACAAAAAAAATTCACAGCTTCAGTTTTCAGTTTTTTGCGGAAAAACGGTGAAATACGTTGTTTTCATTTTATATTATAAAATTTTTCACAAATACTTTAGGAATTTGGCAGGTGTTTTCTTCTTTACGATGTGGTTCATTTTCTAAATTGGCGATCGCAACTTTTTGTCTTTTTGTGCCAGAAACCGATATTATTTTAGTTGTTAGTAATGATTCCGTTATTGATGGGTGTCTTTTGTCAACACTTTTTGTTGTAGAAAAGAAATTCATTGAGACGTGCAATAGCGGCGCCGAGCAGCCCATTAACTCTTTTGAAATCATGCCGAATTGAATGTGGGCGTCTTTGATATCGCCGTATTTGAAAATAATATGCTAAAACGTAAGACAAAACATTGTATTTGTATCATACCGATAAAAATACTTAAAAAAAAAGAAAAAAGTTATACATCCCGGGGATCTAACCACATGCTTACAGAAAGCTATTCCGAGCTCTTTACCATCAAGCCACGCCTTAATTGTTAATTTCTATGTGGATATGTTACACTTCACTAACACATGAATTATATTTTTTTGTAGGACTAACGCAAAGGACCAAATTCTTTTGTAGGACATTGATTGATTTGAGTCACAATTATCTTAATGTCTCATCCAAGATTGGTGTCCTACTTATATTAATGAAAATGATTCTTCGGTAGAGTCGACAACTTTGACATGTAGGACTGAAAGAATGCCCCAAATAAATTGTAGGACAAAGTGATATTTGGATTTTGCTTATGTTTGGCAAGCTATAAAAAAAAATTCAGCATTATATGTTACAATTTATTTTTTTCTTTTAGTCTACATGTTCAAAGTGGGGACAGAGGTGATGGACCCATATTTTTTTGTGGGACAAATACGATTTCTAATCTCTGGAGATCCTCCCAACGCAATGAACGAACGAATACGTGCTATTCATCGTGAACAAATCACACCGCCTCTGTTCAACTTTTCTTAATTGCACTTTATCTTGTGAAAGAAAAATTTTCTTGAAATTTTGAATTTCCTCCTCTTGGCATTGAAAAAATCAGGGCTCGAAAATATCACGATATTTTCATAAATATCAATCAATCCGATATATATCATAAATATCATGATATATATCAAAATGTTGATATTTATAAAAAAGAAAAATACTACAGTTTCACGTGAAAGATTTTTGTTTATTTGCTTTCAAAAATAAAAACGACAAAGTGAAAAAACAAAATGCTTATACAAGAAAAATCAAATTCGTACTTATTTCAACATTTTCGAAATAGGTATATCATCGGACGAATCGCTGGAAACGCCTTCTTCAGTCTTCATTTTCCATATTAATATGAAATATAAAGCAATATTTAATAAAAATTGTAGCACAATTTCGAATAAAAACAAGTGAAACTTGAATTCGGACAAATGGCGACAGCGTCTTTCTAATTAGAAACGGCTGAAGATCACGTGACATTGAAATCAGTTATATCAACACCGCGCAGTTGAAAAACGAAGAGTTCGTTCGCATTTTTATGATAAAGGAAAGGTCAATGACGTCATCACAGCAATCCCACATGGAAAAGAAAATGAAATCTTGAATGTCTTCAACAGTTTCGACGAACACATAAAATTCACTTTAGAGAAGGAAACGAATTCTTCAGTTCCGTTTCTGGACACATTAGTTATTCGAACCTCAAACAACATTATAAAATTAGATTGGTACAAGAAGCCGTGCAGTTCTGATCGATACATCAACAATCTTTCGTATCAACATCCGAGCATAAAATCGAACATGATCATCAATATGAAGAATCGTATAACCAATATAACACACCCAGATTACCGAAAAAGTGCTTTCGAAAGGTTTATGTTCATGATGGAAGGAAATGGTTACCATAGAAGTTTTTTGACGAAATTAATTTTTGGTGAAAACACGTTGAGAAAATTTTCGCCATCAATCTCAGTTCTATTTGTATCTTCATCGTTCCAATTGATAGAATTAATAATTCTTTTCCTCTATTGCACCGGTGCGGGAACTTGGACTCGACTTGTAGTATTTTTGCAAATGTGCAATCCTCCACAATACGTTGATCGCCGGACATAAACAACCGATTTCCATCAAATATGCGGCCACTATTAGAGCAATTTCGTCTTGTCACTCCCAAATTACCCATTGTTTCCTTTTCAGTAACAGAGTTCACTTCTAACGTGTTTGTTTTTTTTTCGAGTAGGTGTTTATTTCCGGCCGCAGCATCAAATATCTTGCACGTTTCAATGACCTTCGCAGGAGGATCGTCTTTCCCATCAAGCAGTTTGAGTTACAAATTCTTGTTTTGAATTCTCATGACTTTTCGGTCACGTAGCATTCGATCGACGTATGGAGCTTGGCAACTGGTACATTTGAATTCGCAGAACTGAGCCTTTGTTCTTATTTCCGTTTCGAAACCAGCGAATAATTGTTTTTCTGCTTCGGTAATCATGTTGCCTCCACGGCCACATTTTTCCTCAGTAAATAGTACTCATCAAATGAAAGAATTACTTTCGCCAACGTCAGCTAATACAGTGTGGAAAAGCGAAATGGAATAAATTCATTATATCCCTTGATGTAAATGTTTATGAAAAACCCCGAAACACGTAGAGTTTAAATTGAAATTTGACACTCTGCAACGTGAAATTGCAATCCCTCCCTTCAATCCCCTTCGAATGACAGGTGCAACCCCCAATTTTTTAAATGGGAAGTGTGGTCTTGTGATATATCATTTCAAAGGTCTCTTCATTCGTTTTTCAAAAATGTTGTCGGTTTCCAGTTTATTGCAGAAATAAACTTGGAAAAAAAACAAAATCGTACGATTATCGAAATTCAACAATAAATAATGCAAATAACGAAAGAAAAATAAAACTTCTTTGAGTAGATGTTCAAAATGCTCCCCGCGAGGTTCTTGGCAATATCCTAATCTCAAATAAAATTTTCTACTAACGTTGCATAACATATCAGGCGTGATTGACCTAATAGCAAGTGTTATTGGTTGTCTCAAGTCATCTAGATCCAGGGGTTTGGTTTTGTAGACAATATTCGGTAATCATGCAGAATCTGTCCCTGGGTCACTGCGCATACCCGAAAATAGAACAGCGTTGTCGGATTGTACCAGTGCATTTAATATATTCGTTTCAAGATTCTTCCGCTAGATGTCGCATATTCAAACGAATATGATGGTTATGTTATATTAAAGCTGGCCGTCCATTAGGTCGGTGGAGCGGTGAGCGCGGCGCGGCGCCGGAATATCCGTTTGGAAGTTTCAGTAGAAACTTATGGGAGTCCGTCGACTAGGTCGGTATCGCAGAGCGGCGCAGGGCGGTCGAAAAATCTCCGCGCTGGAGATCTTTCGAGACTTCTGGAGCGCGGCGCGGCTCGCCTCCGTTCCGCTCTACCGACCCAGTGGACGGACGACGGAGCGGAGTTATCGCAAATTTGGTCGTTCTTGACGTCATCTGTTTAGTCTAGACATGAAGATATTTGTCGATATGCGTGCACAATTCTTTATTCCAATAGATTCCTCCCTCTGTTCACTTGCATTTAATCTCGCGATGTTTTTTCTATTGATATGGACACGCAGAATAAGGGTCCGCTTCACGAAATTGTGTAGTTTGCCTTTCAATTTCAGGCCTTAATAGTTGCCAAAGCTTAAAAAACATGTCTGGAGACATCCTGAAGTATTTAAAAAATTCTTTTTCGTCTTTAAGCAAATCATCGAAAAGGTGGTGAAATTTGCCAAATTCTTTCCTTTTCATATTAATGTCATGAACCCCTTTCCTCTTTTTTCGAACTTTTTCTTCTTCTTCAGCATTCCGCCAAAGTAGCAAATAGAAAAACTTCTTCGTAATGCGAACAAAGATTCAACGATAACTGACGCGATAATTCGGTATATCGTTTTACCGACCTGGCCGCCCGCCCCACAATGGACGAACCTACACTTTTTGGCGCCGCGCCGACCCACCGACCTAATGGACGGCCAGCTTAATACGGAAATTCCAGATATTATTTCGTCTTGCTCCATGATTTTTTTGATGGAACGGTAATAAATGCTCATCATTGTTGCCTTTGGTGTATAAGCGCTTTGTATTTCGAATTATCAGTTTTATAAATTGACAAAGACAATAATTTCATATTACTACTGTATAGATTATAAATCTATACTAAAAGCAAAAAATGGACTGAATGAACCGACAAACGATGCGTTTGATTCGATAACTGAATTCGATCTGACTGCGGCACGATAACAACTCGACAAAACCGCACTTGGTCTCCAAAGAAAAAATGAGACTTCAACAACTACTTTTGGAATTTCTTCCAGTTTACCGAATATAGCAAGTTTAAAACTTGCTATAATGTTGCGTAATAATTGGGAAATAATAAAACAATGGTATTTACGTCATTCTTGACTATAATAAAAAAATTGGCAATGCAAAAAATAACAACTGATCACTACTACGTAATTAATGCTACAGAAGTATTTAAAAATTCTCATCAAAATGCTGTTTGGTGATCCTGGTCACTTCCTTAAATCTTCATCTGACGCAGATGTGGCATTTGTTAGCAATAGGTACCCGTAAAAATTTCATTGTTACTTTATTCAATCCCTTGCATCTTTTAATCATACTACTGTTATGTGTAAAAAAGAAAATGATACATTATCCAATTACTGATAAAACTTACATAGGATAAATAACGATGAACTATGTACTTCTTCGATCTCTATCATTTCCTTAAGAAATCATGCCCTGACAGATGAGAACACTATTTACTTCAAAGTTTCATAATCCGATATCCTACAAGATATGTAGTTTCATCCATGAATCGCTTTTACATGGCTTCCTCATTAGCTTTTCATATAATTAACTGAAATTATCAATGTTTTTAGTTTTTTGAAATAGCGGTATAGCGCCTACTTTCCTTTTATGAGAATCATTCCTGTCCAGCTTAATTCAAAGATTATCCTTAAAACCAGCATGCAAATTGAAAGTAAATTAGTCTTTAAAACCAACATGCAACACAAGTCCTGTCTTGAGAAAGGGGCACACACAACTAATAACTAAATTCAACGAGTCCTGTCTTGAAAAAGGGGCACACACAACTTATAACTAAAGGTGACAAGTCCTGTCTTGAAAAAGGGCACTAACAACTAAATTTCACAAGTCTGGGAGGGCACAATCACAAGTCTTTTCTTGATGGGGTGGTAGTGGCAGTGATGGTGTTCGAAGCACTGGCTGCTGGTAAGTCGATGATTATGCTGATGATTGAAAGGCATGTCCCATCAGATCATCGTAGCGGATATTGTTGACCTACCGCAACAAGAAACTCTCCGAGCGCATTGTCCCGAGTGTATTGGTTCCTCTAGGCGAACTCATGTAGATATGAGTGAAAGAGAGCTTCAGAGGTTCCAAATTGCCTCTTCAGCTTTCGTTTCGCTCTCATCCACATGTTTTCTATATTCTGGGTGTGAATGCTTCGGTCATCTGAATCCACGCAGTGTTCTTCGTGGACGATGACACGATACTCATAGAAACCTCCACCAATGTTTCCTATGTTGCGGTACGCCGCCCAGCCATCCGACACGATTATGGATCCCGGTAGAATATAGTGATGGGCGGCTCGAGCTGATTAGCTCGAACAACTCGAGCCACAGTTGGACCGAGCCGGCTCGAGCTTTTTTTCCGCCAACTCGAGCCAGCTCGATTCGTCCGCGACTTCGTCGAAACGCTTGTTATTCGACACTGGAGCAAATTCGTCGAGTCAGGCTAGCAACACAATGCAAGTCGGGGCCAAATTTTAATCACATCATATCGGGGATACAATTGTTCGTTTTGGTAATCTTCATCGAAGACTGCATTAAGCAGCATAAATCGATTTGAAATCAAATGAAAATTTGCGGAATAAATACCTTGTTCCAAATATACAATACGAAATGGAAATGGAATATAAAATGTCTCGGATTAGTACGATCGATAATTTACATACATTCGAAATTTTATATTCAATATTGAATTCAACCATGATGTCGAATTCGATATGTATGATTATTGTCTAGACAAAATCTAGACTAAATAAAGCTACATCGGTATCGGGTTCATATTTCTGTCGCTAATATCGTCGCCCACTTTAAAAAACACATCTTTCGACTTGTGTTCATATCGTTCTGCCACTCCAATTTTAGTTCAGTGTCTCATTTAATAGTAATCGCTGTTGAAAGCTATCAAGTTTTAATCCTCCCTGCGAAGTAATTCATTGTATTTCTACATCATCTTTTACTATAAAGGTAATTCCGTTTCTGTTTGATCATAGATGTGATTATGAAGTCTTTTATTTCACATTTCAACAGAAATGTCGCAAAGAAGTAAGAAGAGTGCAGTATGGGACTTCTTCTTGAAAAACAACGATAAGGTACTTTGTAAAATATGCAGTAATAGTTATAAACATGGAGGAAACACATCTACATTATTGAGGCATTTGAAAACGAAGCATCTGATACAGTACGCCAACACAATTCGGACATATTCACCACTAGAAAATACAACAGAAAACCGACCACATGATTCATTATTAACAACCAATTCGTCATTACCTCTTGCAACTAACAGTAATATTAGCGATCATGTTTTTTCACAGACTGCAATTAACATAGAGTCCAGTAATATTTCACTGAAACGGCCAAGACAGACGTTTTTAATTCCTCCTGTTAAAATAAATCAAAAATCTGTAGATGAATGTTTATTAGATGATTGTTTTGGACATGCAACCGTTACAAGTAGTCGAGAACGAAGGCTTTAAAAAATACACACAACGATTGAATCCAGATTATATTTTACCTTCAAGAAAAAAATTAACTCAAATGTTACAAGAGCGATATGAAATATGTCATGCGGAACTGAAAAAAGAATTGAATCATGTGAAACATATCGCTGTAACAACAGACATCTGGAGTTTTGACAGTCAAAAAGGTTTCATCAGTCTAACGGCACACTTTATTAAAAATTCAAGATTGTACTCACTGGTAATTTCAACAACCGAACTAACTGAAAGTCACACTGCATTAAATATTTCGAACTCATTAAGAGCTATTTTGACTGAATGGGAAATTTTCAATAAAGTGGTAACTATTGTTACCGACAATGATTCATCGATGAAAAAAGCTGTGAATAACTTCTTAGACAAAAATAACCATCTTTGTCTTGCTCATACCTTAAATTTGGCTGTTAAGGATTGTATTGGTGAAGAGCATGGTTCTTCACTAACTTCCCCGTTGAAAAATAAAAGAATTTTGAATGTTTTTTCCAAAAGTCGAATGATTGTTTCTCATTTCAAACATAGTGTGAAATCATCGAATTTACTGAGGGACATGCAAAATCAAATGAATTTGGAAACAATTAAACTAAAGCAAGATGTGCAGACAAGATGGAACTCAACATTCTACATGTGCGACAGATTACTAAGAATTAAAGTTCCTTTATCTGCAACATTGCCATTATTGAAGAATAGCCCACCGAACTTAAATTCAGACGATTGGGAAATATTGGAAGATTGCATAACATTGCTACGACCGTTTGAAAAGTTAACTGCTATTTTTTCTGGGGAATCGTATCCCACATTATCTTCCGTTATTCCCCTCATAGCAGGTCTTCAAAGTTCTCTGGCGAAAAAAAGTCCAAATAGTGATTCTGGGAAACATCTCCAGCAATCGCTATTAGACGTGATAGATAAAAGGTTGAATATATACGAAAAAAACATTATTGCTGCCAAAGCTACTATTTTGGATCCACGATTCAAAAAAGGTGCTTTCCAATCAGAAACAACCGCATATGAAGCTCGTGAATATGTTTTGGAAGAATTGGTTTCTTATATGGAAAATCAATCGCTGACTGACGAAATTCAAATCAAAACAACTCCAGCTTCGACATCCCAAGCTCCGGTTTCATCTCCAGTTGAAGAAGACGACTTGTGGGAAATATTCGACAGAAAGATGAATAAGAAAGTTGAGAAGCAGACTCCAAAATCTTGCGTTTCAAAAGTTTTAGACCAGTATTTAGATCTGCCATACTTGAATAGAACTGAGGATCCTCTGAAGTTTTGGGAACAAAGGAAGAACGTTTTCCCGTCCTTGTGCGAAATGGCACACAAATATTTATGCTTACCAGCCTCGTCCGTTCCTTCAGAACGCCTTTTCTCAAAAGCTGGATTCATAACAAACCAACGGAGAAATAGACTTACACCACAAAAAGTCGATCAAATTCTTTTTTTGAATTCCTACGGTAGAAAAAATAATTTTCTTACAGAAGTGTAGCTCCATTTATCTATTAACTATATTCACCCATTTTAATTTAATTATAAATTTTATATACATTATATAGTTCTTTTTACATGTTTTGATATTTTCATTTTTTTCATTTGAATGTTTGTTAGTTATTTGCCCTTTGTTGGAGTAATTACATATTAATATTCAAATAAAATATTCATCGAATTTTTTTTCACTTGAATGTACTGACATGAAACAGAAATAAGTAGCAAAGCATACAGAAATTATAGACCTAATTTTGAGAGCTCATTTTTGCGGTCTTTTTCAACCTGGATAGCGTTTTTTCTGAAAATTTGAACTAGCGAGATTAACGTATAGTAGTTTCGATATCTCGTGAACCTTCATATGCGCGAGGCGTGGTTTTAAGGCTGTACTGACGTTTTAAAAACTTTAGTTTGCTTTGAAGCTCATTTTACAGGGAAGTATTAGTCCAAGACCCGCCGCCGCCGTCTATTTTGGTGAAGCATTTTTCAACTGATAGATATTTGTAAATACATATAGGGAACGTATATATTATATTTCTAACAGCTTCTTTTTGGAACTTGGGCACGGTCGATTTTGGTTTTGGCTTGTTTATTATTTTCCTAGGCGAACTGAAATCAGAATCTTTCGGTTTATCTTTACCTTCCTTTTCAATTCGTTTCACAGATGACTTTGAAACTCCCGTTGCTTTGGATACAATATCTATCACATTAAGGGAAGGATGCGATACGAGATTACCAATATCAATTTCTCGTTTCAAATAATTGAACACATTGAAAATGATTTGTCGTCCTTGGCTTTGAATTACTTTTCTCCTGTTACTCATACCGATTGTAGTTCTATTCATTGAACACTAATTTAATGAAACGAATCACCCTGAAAATTAAAATGAAACACTTTCGGCTGTACTTGCAATGTTTACAAATATAGTTCAGCGCTGAATACGTCTCTGGTACGATACGCACAAGTGAGTCAATATGCTCTGAACGGACAGTAGTTAAGCATTAGCCAATAATATCGCGCATACGCAGTTTGGTCTCAAATTTAACGTTTGCGCATCATTAACGAAGGTCCACGAGATATTGAAACTACTATACGTTAATTTGTTTAAATTAATGTGAATTCTTGTATGAATAACAGTATTTCTCCGCGAGTTATATAAAAAAACGATAAAATCCCCTCAATTATTTCATTATAAATGGGGACGTACGCCGTTAATTCGATAAAAACACATACATGCTTCCAAATATTCACTTCTCGCGAATAAAAAACCGTTAATCATATTCATATTCATTAAATCATAGGTAAATCCTATTGAGATAAATTGTTGCGAATCTTTTCTTTGAAATACCTTTATCATGTCCAAATATAAATTGAATAGGATTCCGCATGATAGCCAAATGACAGATCGACTTGACTATCGTACCAAATCCTGCAACAGCATGCGGTAATGTTCATCGTTCGACGTGCGAATGAACACTGACGCGTCACGCGATGCGATAAGCTCGATCCAAGTCCGCATAGTTGGCTTGAACCGTTGGGCTCGCTTAGCTCGATCCACGATCAAGGACATATCGACAACGCGTATGAGCTTTCGGCTCGAGCCGGCTCGAGTTTCGGCTCGAGCTGATGTTGGTTTCGGCTCGAGTTGTTCGAGCCGAAAAATTATCGAGCCGGCCCATCACTAGTAGAATATGCCTATAAATTCGGTTAATAACGTTAAGTTTAAGCTCATTGAAATTGAAAATAAATAAAATGGAATTCTGTTAAAAAAACATATAGATATAAAAAAAAATACATATACATATAAAAATAAAAAACACATAGATATAAAAAAATAAAGACATCCATTTCATTCAAATGTATATACATGGGACATTCACAAACAAAAATTTTAAAAAAATATGCTTTACATTTCATTTTACATACATATATACATATAAACTTGAAATTCATATGAAGATGCATGGAAGAGCATAAAAATCTAAAAATACAGAGAAAAACACATGCAAAAGGTTCTTCTAATATCTGATAAATATTCTATTTTTGCGTTAGTTGCTGCATGCAAGTAACATACCAATCTAGAAAAGCAGAGTTAAACGCATTATAAATAACTGAAAAATTATTCTGTAATGGAATGTTGGATTAGTTTATGTTAATCACATTGGCATCGATGGTAAATCTTTAGCATAACAAGGAATAATAAATATCTTTCAATTAATGCACTTAACGTTGGTTCTGTTCTGTCGGGAACTTCTACTAGGAAACATCTTCGGGTTTCTCGTTCGATGCCTCCAAAGACCCAATGACCGGGGAGCCATCGACCTCGATGGTACTTCCGGTGGAAGAATTTGGACTCATCGATTTCCACCATCTTCGATGTGCCGTCGGGGTTTAGGCCGCCAATGACTATTTCATTCTGAATGAAATATTCTTCGCAGACTTCCCGGCAGAAGTTGAACCAGTCTACGACGGTGTGCTCGCCCATGCCCAACTGTGCTTCTCTAGCCACCATCCACTGGGGATATTCGAAGGCCCAGCAGTAGATGACAGTGGCGGCTCGTGACTTTAGGAGTAGGTGAAGCATAAATATATGTATATAATAGAACATAGGTACTAGTTATACAACGAATTACGAATATAAGCAAAATATTCTTTATTTATATGTGAGGCAAATTCGTCTATCTTTCAAATTCGAAAACATGTTTATGATATCATCATAAAACGGTTGAGACGCTAATAATTCGTTAACTAATTCTTGTTCGATAGAAATTTTTGCCAAATTGGTGAGTCTATTCTCTAATATGGTACTTCGCAGGTAAGTTTTGATTCGTTTTAAACAAGAAAAACTTCGTTCCACTGAAACACTTGTTGATGGAATGGTCACCACTAAACACAACAGCTTATAAGCTTCCTTGAAAATGTTTCTGTTCTCAAATAATATTTCTATGAACGTTTCGGTTTTAACGTTGTGATATTGTTCATCATTGTAGATAAAATTCAATTCATTTTTCAACCTTTGTACATCTGTAAAAATATTAGAGTACATTTCTTTCAGATTAGTTAATGCCTCGGTGGGGAAGTTTTCTGAATAAGTTTTGAATTTCGTATTATCCATCAATGTCACGAAAAGCAGCTTCTCCATATCTCGAAAACGTGTGGTAATTTGGACTGATAGTGTATCAAGAATTTCGTAGTATAGTGCCTTATATTTTTCGATAATTTGACCTCGTGTTAAATTTGTTCTGTTTCTTCCGTCGCGATGTTCTGTTGGAACAGTTGTTCTTGATGCAGCCATTTCAAAAAAATTTATAAATGCTCCTTCATCTCGTTTATTATTTAATACCGTTTGTGTATTTCTAATTTGTGAAATACAAAAATTGATATCAAATGCTTTTTTTTGCAGTATATCAAATAGCACATCAGTAATACCAAAAATTTCGTTGAAAATAACAATTAAAAATGCGAATTCAAAATCACTGAATTTATTCAACAAACCATCGCTTTGTCTGATTGATGATTGATCGGAAGTTGGATCATTAATGATCTGTCCAAATACTTCCTTCAAAGAAGTCCATTCGTGATTTATGAGACTTACAATTTTTGAAGATGAAGTCCATCGAGTAATAGTGGAAACAGGAATTCGTCGGTTTAAAATAGCGTCAAGTGTGTGAGTTCTTTTTGGGGAATGATGAAAAAATGCCGGTAAACCACTAATATTTGCAAAGAATAGGCGGCATTTCGCTATAGTGTTACAACTTTGTTGTAATACCAAATTCATGCGATGTGCTAAACAATGAACGAAAACTGCATTAGGCGCTCTTTCCTTGATTTTCGCTTGAAGACCATTCAAGTGTCCTGACATCACGCTTGCGCCGTCAAAACATTGTCCAACAAGTTTAGTATCGTAATTGAACTTCTCAAGGCAATTGGATAACACAACAAATAATGCTTCCGCTGTTCTATTGGAGCTTACATCAAAAAAACCCAAAAAACGTGCAACTAGCTTTCCGTCAGGATTGACATATCGAATTACGATGCTACATTGCGATTTATGCGCAATATCTGTCGAGTCATCCACCTGAATGGAAAAGAATTTGCATTCTTGTATTTCTTTTTTCATGTATTCCTCAACATATTTTGCAATACAATCAATGATTTCATTTTGGATAGTTTTGGAATTTCCCGCAAAAATTGGAGCAATTTTTTTATAATGCTGCTGAATATCTGGAGGACTTATGGCTATAAAGACTTCCAACAATTCTTTGAAATTTCCGCGATTTACTGAAGAGGAACTTTCGTTATGGCCGCGGAAAGCAAGTTCTTGTTTTCCTAAATAAAAGACGGCACGTATGGGCAGCTCCATAAAACGTCTATTCAGTTGCACGTTTTCGTTGAACTGCTTTATGTACAATCTAGAATTTTCTCGTAACGCATCCTCAATTGTAGAAAGATTTTTCTTCAATTTCGAAAAACCTACTGCGCAACGCATATGAGCCGACGAACCTTCATGTTTACGAAGAGCACGTGTTACATTTCCAAAGTCATTAAAACCGTTGTTATTCCATACGGTTGGTTTTGTCCCAATTAACAAACATGGTAGGCAAAAAAGTTTATTCAAGTAGTAACTACCACACAGCCATTCAAACTCACCGTACCACGATTTCTTGAAATTGCGACTGTACAATTTGTCTTTAATTTTTGCCGTTTTATTCACTACCAATAAGGGGGAAGGCTTCTCAAAATTCAAAAAGTCTTTTTTATCATCGTCATCCCACCGGGAAAACGATTTCTGTAATAGAACACAAACTGGATCGTATACAGGAAACATTGTGTAGAATTTAAACAACAGGAATCAAGCGAATATAAAAAATGACGAATATCGTGCCGTGCGCGAAACGATATGAAGCGATAAGATGCTGTAGTCCAGGATACGGTCGCCCTTTTTGCAAACAATTAATATAAGATTGATTTTTCCTGAGCGGCTTCATTTTATCAAGTCCTACAAATTTTTCCTCTGCGAAAATGTTGGCAAAAGGGGCCTTCGTATTCTAAGCAGTTGCCAAAGATGTCGAGTTGGTGATGAAAAAAAATCGATTAATAGAGGTTTCTTTTTTTCAAAATCCGAAGATAACTTCAGTAGAGATTAGAAATCGTATTCGTCCTACAAAAAATATGGGTCCATCACCTCTGTCCCCCACTTCGAACATGTAGACAAAAGAAAAAAAATAAATTGTAACATATAATGCTGAATTTTTTTTTATAGCTTGCCAAACATAAGCAAAATCCAAATATCACTTTGTCCTACAATTTATTTGGGGCATTCTTTCAGTCCTACATGTCAAAGTTGTTGACTCTACCGAAAAATAATTTTCATTAATATACTTCTAAAATAAGAATAAAATGCCATATTGACATATTCCCGATCAATGTCAATAAATGTCCTACAAAAAAAAAGGGTCCAATTCGCTATTATCGCGTTAGATATATTATCGAATTAGAACGTGTTTAATATATCTTGTATTTATGCGCGATTTTTCGAATTATTTTTTGGTGCAGTGGTTGTTGCCTAACGCAGATATGTGAACGTCTTGCGTTCGAGGCTTGAACATGTAATATTTTTTTAGCTACTTTTATAACCTATTCGTTTGCGTACAAAAAAAAATTCACAGCTTCAGTTTTCAGTTTTTTGCGGAAAAACGGTAAAATACGTTGTTTTCATTTTATATTATATAACTTTTCACAAATACTTTAGGAATTTGACAGGTGTTTTCTTCTTTACGATGTGGTTCATTTTCTAAATTGGCGATCCCAACTTTTCGTCTTTTTGTGCCAGAAACCGATATTATTTTAGTTGTTAGTAATGATTCCGTTATTGATGGGTGTCTTTTGTCAACACTTTTTGTTGTAGAAAAGAAAGACGTGCAATAGCGGCGCCGAGCAGCCACATTAACTCTTTTGAAATCATGCCGAATTGAATGTGGGCGTCTTTGATATCGCCGTATTTGAAAATAATATGATAAAAAGTAAGACAAAACATTGTATTTGTATCATACCGATAAAAATACTTAAAAAAAAAAGAAAAAAGTTATACATCCCGGGGACCGAACCACATGCTTACAGAAACCTATTCCGAGCTCTTTACCATTAAGCCACGCCTTAATTATTAATTTCGATGTGGATATGTTACACTTCACTAACACATGAATTATATTTTTTTGTAGGACTCACGCAAAGGACCAAATTCTTTTGTAGGACATTGATTGATTTGAGTCACAATTATCTTAATGTCTCATCCAAGATTGGTGTCCTACTTATATTAATGAAAATGATTTTTCGGTAGAGTCGACAACTTTGACATGTAGGACTGAAAGAATGCCCCAAATAAATTGTAGGACAAAGTGATATTTGGATTTTGCTTATGTTTGGCAAGCTATGAAAAAAAATTCAGCATTATATGTTACAATTTATTTTTTTTCTTTTGTCTACATGTTCGAAGTGGGGGACAGAGGTGATGGACCCATATTTTTTGTAGGACAAATACGATTTCTAATCTCTACTGAAGTTATCTTCGGATTTTGAAAAAAAGAAACCTCTATTAATCGATTTTTTTTCATCACCAACTCGACATCTTTGGCGACTGCTTAGAATACGAAGGCCCCTTTTGCCAACATTTTCGCAGACGAAAAATTTGTAGGACTTGATAAAATGAAGCCGCTCAGGGAAAATCAATCTTATATTAATTGTTTGCAAAAAGGGCGACCGTATCCTGGACTATTATGTTTGATTGAAGGAAAATAATCTATTGTCATGAAATATTGTTCACTATGTATTTAAAATATTAAGATCGTTCTTCTATCTATGCTATTTCATCGAAGAATATATTTTTTATGAATTTAATACAGCTTCACCACTTATCTCGTCATTTTCATTGCTTTCATTGTCGTTATCCAGGTTTGATCCCGATTTTCGAGTCTCGTCTTGATTGTTTAGCAAATTGAAATACCATAGTTTCGAGGAATACACCTCATTTGTAGAAGCTCCGAACTTTGAAGAATCCCGCACTTTTTCTTTCCGATATGTGCTCCTTAGATTCTGCGTTCATGAAGTCATTTTAAAAAACAATTTATATGAATAAATGGCATCCCGTTTTTCATTAGTTTTGATTAATACTTTACGATGAGTGTTCAATAACTTTCAGCGTTATTAAGTTAAGTTAAAATTTCATATTGGTAAAAATAATTAAAAATTGTAGTTTACTCCAACATATTTTTGGTTTTTTAAAATTCAATTGGGCTCAATAATTGTGGTGGATTCTATTGACCAACCGAAAAGGTATTTATTTTTATGTTATAGATGTGTAACAAAAATTTTTTAGTCAATTATGTTTGATTGAAAGAGATCTATTGTCATGAAATTTTGCTGACTATTTAAAATAAGATCGTTCTTTCACCATGATTAAAGTTCGAAAAGATTTCGGTGTTCGCATTTCATAAAGCATAGCATTTTCTTCTGCATTTCATCAAAAAATATATTTTTCATATTTTTAATACAGCTTTATCACTTACCTCGTCATTTTCACTATTTTCATTGTCCAGGTTTGATTTCGATTTTCGAGGCTCGTCTTGATCGTTCAAAAAATGAAGCAGATTAAAATACCACAGATTTTTTTTTTTTTATGGTTGCATCTCGGGAGAGGCCAATGCCTTTAGCGTGTTCGTAACGCCCCGAGACGATGAAAGATAAGAATTGATTTTTCTCTTGAAATCTCGCAAGTCGTAGGTAATGGGAAAAACGTCTGATGGGAGAGAGTTCCACATCTGACTTGGTCTATACAAAAACGATTTCTTATGGTACTCAGTTCGAGGAGTTGCCAGATGGACGATGAAATGATGGTATCTATCAGTCTGTCTTGTTTTTCGGTTGACGACGGAAATAGAATACACCTCATCTGTAGAAGCACCGCACTTTTTTCAGTTCTTTTCGATATGTGCTCCTTAGATTTTTAATTTTTCGCAGTTCATTAATTATGGAAGCCGCCAAAAAGTGCAATAATCGACAGCATAAGAAAAACTTCTAAAAACACTTCAAGGTTTTCTGTTGCGTAGAATTTTCCATTAAATTAAAATTTCAATCAAAATCTCCTAGTAATTAATTTTTCTAGAGCTTATAATGAATAGAAAAACACTCAAATTAATAATTGTTGGTGTTTTCACTTCTGTTCGTACTCCGTTCCGTCGCCTTTTGGACGAAGATATTTGCTTAATTTCCGTGTTGAATTACCGACACGATCCTTGGTGGGATCGTAGATTGCTCCAATGGGGTTGTCTGTATCCCCACCGTCGCGGTCCGCCCCACCAACAGTCGCTTGTGCCGGTACCCAGTACGCGGAGTACCTCGTAGTCGTGGACCGCGATAGTTCTAATATAGTGGTTGAAGTGTTCGGACGTTGAAGAATCTCGAGCTACGTCGGCACTTGGTACCGATCGCGTTAATTCTACATGTTCCTTCGATCTGGTAAAGGCACATTGATAAGTGAAATGGTATTGCGAAATTCGAATTCCAGCAAATTGAATGCACCACACCAACGAACAAAGGTAAGATTTTTTCACACACTCTTGTCGCGCCGACGCTACATTATCGCAAAACTCGTTTACCATGCGGTACGATCGCTTTAAGCCGCGTATCCATTTGTAACAAAATTTCCGTAACGTAACATCCTATACTCATGCAGGTCTCCATATGTGTCAACCATCCGTTTTGTAACAATGTTACACTGCAGGCAGCATATGAAATTTGACACGGAGTCGGACAGAGAACCGTTCCGAAAATTATCGGTTTTTGTCCGTCGCATCAAAGGAAATAAACTACCTCATCAGGCAGCCAAGTGGCGTCAATCACTTCACTTGTTTTGTCTTCATTCCTGTTCAATTTTCGTAGCGTGCGGAACATTTTTTGTTGTATTAAATTTGAGAATTTCGGAACTTCGATAGTGCAAAACAGAAAATTACTGATTGATTGTTTTGAAATTTTAAATAAATATTGTAGACTCGTATATACGAACCGGTTGCCAAAAATCGCAAGGTTACAGCTAACCGTTCTTGAACTGCAATTGCCTTCCGGAATGTCGTATTCTTTTTTTGCAATTAAATGTCCGATTGAAGTTAACAAAAATTCGAAGTCGGTGGGATGCATACGTGTGAAATTTCTGTACAAGCCAATTACACATTGGAAATTTAGATCAGTCAATAGCGCATTGCCATCACACCGTTCTCTACCCCTAAAAAAATCTGACGTTCACCAAAGGGGTGCTTTTCTTTTTTCTTTTTGTGATTGAAGAATGAATAACAATATAGGCTGCTGCCGCTATTTGTTGTGGCGTCAACTGGAGATTACACGATGCATTCATTTCATTTGGCGGGTATAAACTGAAGGGCAAGGCGCCAATCGTTGTTACGGGGTCACTTGAAAACCCGTTCCATAATGATGTGATATGTAACATTCTGTTACAAATCTACTGCAACTCATCAAAAATGACGTTACGTTACGGGTGAATTGTTACAAATGGATACCCGGCTTTAAGCTTTATATTGCTAGTTACATGAAATACTACATCTGTACCTATTGAGACAAAAAAATATTTTCCGTGCTTTTTTGGCAGATAACGAACGCGTCCATTTGACATTCAGATGGATGAAGTTCATTTCAAACGATTTTTTAAAATTTCGCTTATATGCATAATAAAAATGTATAATAAAATGCACTTACTGTATTGATTGTTGGCATTGGATTATTCTTATCCAACAAAAATCTCAGTGCCTCGAAAGCAAACCAACTAGACGTGTAGACTTCGTCCAACCCTAAAAAATATGTGAATGAAATTTCATTTCTACGATATGTTTTTTCAAACACGTTTGTGAATTGCTCACCTTTCCCAGTTCCAACACTCTTTCTCATCTTCATTTTTTTCTCTCCTCAGAGCAGACAGGAGGTTTTCAATTTTTTTTTTGCATTCTTCCTCACTTCGACCTATTTCGGCGGCAATTTTCTGCCTTGCGTCCCGCTTATAACATTTGTTGAAATGGTCAGGATCTTTCGAGTCCCACAGGATATTGTATTTCCTGTAGACTTCGATCAGTGAAATAGCATTTTCCTTACTCCATTCCATTTTGCACTATCGAAGAAATTCTTAAATTTAATACGACAAAAAATGTTCCGCACGCTACGAGAATTGAAACAGGAATGAAGACAAAATAAGGGAAGTGATTGACGCCACTTGGCTGTCTGAGGAGGTAGTTTATTTCCTTTGATGTGACGGACAAAAACCGACAATTTTCGGAACGGGTCTCTGTTCGACTCCGTGTCAAATTTCATATGCTGCCTGCAGTGTAACATTGTTACAGAACGGATGGTTGACACATATAATTAAATATAATTTCGTTGAAACTCTGTTTTTAAAAAACTTTATTTCAAACTTTGGGGTGAATTCCTTAGATACAACTAACATGAACTAATAGGAACTGACTGATTCGTCTTACAATACAACTTATATAGTATATCTTATTTTATCTTATTTATGATTAAATATTTATGGTTTGTATAAATAGGACAGAGTCCATTTTCTGCTCTTTGGGATACAATTGTTAGAAACTAATTGGATGTAGTTTATGAACAATATACAGTCTATATTCCATTTGATAAGATATGACGACTGTTTGGTGATTTATAATAGAAAGTTAAATGACGTAATTACGTAATTCCTCCCTCCTTTAGCTTAAGACGTCCACGTCTGTTGATGATATTGCAGGTGTTTCGGGTTGAGTCCTGATTTCTTTCAGTTGTACTCCTTCCTCGGGTTTCTCTGATGTTCTTTCTTGTTTTTGACAAAGGTTATGCAGATCGTCTTTGTGGTATACATACAATGCTACAATCGTTAGAACTAAGAAACATACAATCATTCCTGATATTGATGATCGGACAATATGTTCGCCAGTAGTTAAATGAATATCGGTATTCAAATCTTCAATTTCTGCTTTCAGACTATCAAGGTTTACCAAGTGTTTTTGAACTACATATATCAACTTGTGTATTAGCCTTAAATTCGTAAATTTTAACAAAGGGTATTTTATAAGTATTGTAGCGCCTCATTACATCAAGTAGGCTACAGGATTATAATATATAGAGCAGGCGAGGAATTAGTTGGAGTTCAGTTGTTCTCGCCTCATTACATCAAGTAGGCTACAGGATTGTGATATATAAAGCAAGCGAAGAATTGGTTGCAGTTCAGTTGTTTGCTACACATCGTGGAGTGGAGATCGTTCTCGTGTATCGTCATCCCCTCAAGAGTCAACGTTGTTTAGTTAGAATAAACAGTTCGCTCTAGTTTTCACTCGGTTATTTTTATATGAGGCATCTCGTGTCCATATAAGTGGTGACTCCCGCACGTGTTTTGTTCATCGCCTGCGAACCACGCAGGACAGAATACGATTGAGTTTCAAACATCGCAACGATGCAGAGCAACAATCCAGCAGACGCAAGTACGATTAATGGTGTCGCGGTGAAAGTGCCTCCGTTCTGGCCAGACGAACCTGCATTGCGGTTCGCACAACTCGAGGGGCAATTCTCCCTGGCCAACATCACTGCTGATACTACCAAGTACAACCGCGCCAACAACAGCAGCAAATCCAACCACGCCAACAACAGCAGCAACAGCAACCACAAAAGCAGCAACAGCACTGGCAAAAGCAACCACAACAGCATTGGCAACAGCAACCACAAAAGCAGCAACAGCAACCAAAAAGCAGCAACAACAGCAGCAACAGCAACCACAAAAGCAGCAACAGCACTGGCAAAAGCAACCACAACAGCATTGGCAACAGCAACCAAAAAAGCAGCAATAACAGCATTGGCAAAAGCAACCACAACCGCAGCAACAGCACTGGCAACAGCAACAGCAACCACAACAGCAGCAACAGCGCTGGCAACAACAACAACAGCAACGCTCCCAACCACAGCAGCAGCAGCAGTGGCAACAATCCCACCATCAACAGCAACATTCCCAACAAGCACGCCAACAAACGGTTTCTCAGCAGCCGAACATCCTGGTCCGAACGCAG
The DNA here is from genome assembly GCA_020654155.1 of Novius pumilus. NCBI lineage: Eukaryota > Metazoa > Arthropoda > Insecta > Coleoptera > Coccinellidae > Novius > Novius pumilus. The sequence goes on along the minus strand of JAIFOV010000528.1, from coordinate 79,667 downwards.
AGCCGACAGACAGGACACGTAGCGGCAGGAGAGTCAGGTTCCCATCACACCTGGACCAATACATCACGACCAACGGTCTCGGGGGCTCATGTAGCGCCTCATTACAGGATTATAATATATAGAGCAAGCGAGGAATTGGTTGGAGTTCAGTTGTTTGCTACACATCGTGGAGTGAAGATCGTTCTCGTGTATCGTCATCCCCTCAAGAGTCAACGTTGTTTAGTTAGAATAAACAGTTCGCTCTAGTTTTCACTCGGTTATTTTTATATGAGGCATCTCGTGCCCATAGACAGACAGGACACGTAGCGGCAGGAGAGTCAGGTTCCCATCACACCTGGACCAATACATCACGACCAACGGTCTCTGGGGCTCATGTAGCGCCTCATTACAGGATTATAATATATAGAGCAGGCGAGGAATTAGTTGGAGTTCAGTTGTTCTCGCCTCATTACATCAAGTAGGCTACAGGATTGTGATATATAAAGCAAGCGAGGAATTGGTTGGAGTTCAGTTGTTTGCTACACATCGTGGAGTGAAGATCGTTCTCGTGTATCGTCATCCCCTCAAGAGTCAACGTTGTTTAGTTAGAATAAACAGTTCGCTCTAGTTTTCACTCGGTTATTTTTATATGAGGCATCTCGTGCCCATAGTATAATTGCTGAAGGTGTTCTCAAATATGGAATTTTCAAGTATTATTCTACAATTTTTTTCTGAAGATATAAGTACATTATTTATGATATCTACGGAATTAATTCATCTGAGCATTCTTCTAACGCTCTCACGTAATTTTTGCAAGATACTAAAATTTTGTTATTAGTAAGTTGAGTGAATAGTTTGTAGTTATTGGTAACTAAGCTTGTATCACAAAATTTTAAATCACGTAATTGACATTTGGTCTCGATGGGTTTTTGTGAACACAGTACTAAATTTTCAATCTTCGGGCATTCTTCTTCGATCCATAGTTCGTCTTTCCAGCCAGTTAATTTGTACTTTGTTGGGGGAATTAAAATGATGTTTCGTTCTTTAGGTAGGGGATAAATTCGTTGGAAGTTATAGGGTTCTGGATATAGAATTGGAATGTATAATATACACGTTATCTTATCTAATGTTGAAACTAACCTGAATTTAGAGAATTCTATGAGCTTGAAAGGGTGCATTTTGTCTAATTCTAAAAGTTCTTCTTTTTTGTAAATTAATTTAAGGTGTGTAATTATTAAAGCCCGGACTTTAGGTACTATAAATTCGTTAAAAAAAGGCAGTGAAAAGGCAATAAAAATACTCAAAATAGTCACTTAAAATAGGCATTTATTATATACTGATAGATAAAAACAGATAAGATAAAACAAAAAAACATTCGATGTGAATACTTATTCTTTCTTAAACATAACTACCAACAGTTTTCTCAAATTTTCAAATTTTATACTTTGTCGTCTATCTGATAAAATATGTTTATACAACGAAAAAGATCTCTCCACATCAACAGATGTCAAAGGTGCATACATAAATGAGGATATCTCGGTAGGGTTCAAGAAATTACTGACCCCATCTCCTAATAAAATCGAATTTATTTCGCGCATCTTGACCAAACCACTATTGTTCTGCAACACTTTTTCACATTTTTCTTTCATGAACTCTCCTTTTAATCCAGGCGCAGAATTGATTCTTTCAATTGTTTCATCCATAATGTTCAATTGCTCTTGTAATTTTAAATTCTTCTCTTCTAGTTTTTGTATTGATGTTGGAATTGAATGAAAATGTGCAAGTATGTATGCTAAATCAGACTGGATATTCTTTTTGGACAAAACATCTTTACATATTTTTATTGAAGCTGCATCATTTTCGAGGTGATCCACTATTTCTACAATTTTCTCAAAATGGGTTGCGTAATAAATGGCAGCCGATATCCATGTACCCCATCTCGTTATTGTAGGTTGAGGTGGTAATGGCAGATCTGGTGCAAGTTCTTTGAAAATTTGCACCCTCGATGGAGCTTTTAAAAAAACTTTCTTGACGTTTGATATTAACAGATCGACATCGTGAAATAAACTTCGCGCTTCTTCAGCAACTCTATGCAATGCATGAGCTATACACGTCACATGAACCATTTTTGGAAATAGAACTTGCAGAACTTTTCCAGCTGCTTTCATGTATGGAGCGGCATCAGAAACAAATAGCAACACTTTGTCATGTTTCACTCCATCTGGCCACAATAATGAGAGCGCACTGGTAAATAATTGGGCTATTGTCGAATTATTGGCTGATTCGAGTACTTCACTTGTTAATAAATACGTGTTAGAGTCCTGGTGAGTTGATTGTAGAGTTCCAATAATTACGTTGGCTACGTAGCGGCCAAGAGCATCGGTTGTTTCGTCAATGGACACCCACAAATTTTTACCTTCCGTTTCTTTTCTAATTTTGTTCATCTTTTCCTGGAACACTACATCAATATAATTTTTCCGGAGGGTGGACTCACTTGGCACGTGTTCTTTGGTGTACTTTTCAAGGAATGCTTTTAGAGAAGGATTTTCCAATTTCCAAAGAGGAATGTTCGCATCCATCAGTGCTTTACATAAATCCAAAGAGAATTGGGATTGTCGATTGGATATAACGCCGAAATTCGGAAGCAGACACGTTTTTACTATCGCAATTTTTCGAAGCAGCATTTTTATGTTTCACTGTTGAAAGGTGCTGGGATACAAAATACTTCTTCTCAAAATTCACTTTATAGTCACATATTTTGCAGAATAACACAGAACCGTCACTACTGAAAACGTCTTTACCGAATTCAAGTATTAATTTATTCAATTTTGTTTGCTCGGATGCTCTGACTTTAGGCATATTGGCTGGCGATAAGTTGAACCGAATGGGCGAATGGTGAAAAACAACTGAACGGAAATGGGTATTACGATATATTTATACCTATAGGTACCTGGTTTTAGGTTTTCCCATTAGTAACAGTTGTTGTATCAATTCCTAGAAAAAGGGAACTATCTCTTGTCTATGTACCAATCCTGCCTACCTGAGATCTTAGGGTTTCCCAATTTATACTATCATAAATTGTTCGAAATAGGCGAAATAAGTCATAAAATCCCATTTTAGGCAAAATAGACAGAAAATACGAAAATAGGCATTTTATGGCATTTTGCCTAACATCCGGGCTTTACTTATCATCTTTGACATTTGTCAGCGGATCAATGAAAATGAATTTTTTATGTTCGTAATCAATGAAAATCAAACACCAATGACCTGTATTGGAATGAATATTTTCCCGTATAAGAATTGGACACGCTGATATTTTCCTGGTAGGTAATTTAATTGTATCGACAATATGCGAATACAAAACATCGCACTCCCGTTTTAAAAACATTTCTGTCGTATAAAAAGACTCTACAATGTCAAATTTGTCATCATTCGCGATAAAAAAGAAAAATTCAATAGCCGCATCCGACAGCCAATTTTTTCCATTGAATGAATCGAAATCATTCAATAGTAGAGTTCGTCGCCCCAATTTATTGGACGAAATCGCGATCGCGTAATTTTGACCGTTCGGTAAAGACCGATAATATTGACAATCGGTTATTAAACCGTTCTCGTATGTTTGCGGTTTTTGATTTGATTTGATGTGAAAACTACAAAATTTACATTCCAATGCGGTATCGGCGGATGGTCTGTATCCTAAACAGCCTTCATGTATCCATTTTTCGCATTTGTCGCACTGAAACCAGTCATCAACTTTTTTGGAGGTAGACGCTTTCGGGCAAGTGAATTTGCCGCAATATATACACTTATTAATGGACGACTCATCGGTAGACTCAGCGGTGGACGATGATCAAACAACGGTTGTTTTCTGAAGAACAACCGACGGCCTGTTGAGGGTACCTGTTTTGATAATGACTATTTGTTGGACGAACTTTTTTATTCCAACTCTCAACACACTGGGCCGGATTTGATAATTCATCGTCAGAATGATTTTGCCTTTTTTGTCTCCTAACCCTGGAATTCGTCTTAGCGAAACCTGAAGAAATTTCCTTATGCTGTGAGAAAATATAATTTCGATATGTCCTAATGAATTCGGTTATTCGGAGATTGGATGTCTTTTACAATAGTACGGTTTTCACGTACGAAAAATGCCCTTCTACAACGGCGTTGCTCACCCTATTGGCACTGTGGCCTTTCAAACGTAACATAAATCCGCACATTAGAGGAGCATAGGGAATATACCTCTTCACAATCATTGAATTAAATTCTACATTGAAGTATACATTTTCATTCAAACGGTGGCGGTTTCCGTCGTTCAAAATATTTCTCAAAGAATTGTGGGTTTTGACGAAATGTTGATAGAAAAGACTGGAAGAATACAAAGAATTTGCTGTCTTCGCTGCCTCAGACTTCTCGTCGGAGGGACATAATTCATCAGCGAAGGAGCGTCCCTTTTTGATTTTGTCCATATTTTCTATGGACCAGTCGGAATTGGGGTCGAAACATGATTTGAAATAAGAAATGGCATCCTCCACATGCCGAGTGTGTAGAGGCGATTCGAAAATGATAATTGTCCATTTAAACCACTCGTTCAGTTCCGCGAAACTAGTACGGGTTATGAAAATGCCCATAATTTCCTTGAATAAGGTGGACTGCCTTTTGAGATACTTATTTGAATTTTTGCTTTGACGTTCCTACAAATCATCGCCATCAAATGAGAACAGCAGAGATGAATCGAAATAAAATGACTACTAACTTTGACATTTTTGATGGCTATGTCATAACAATCATTGATATATTGAATCAAAGTCTTGTTATGAAAGACAATCGCCGCGGCGTGCAACGTAGCGTAACTGAAATCAGTTACTAAACTGGAGAATAATGGGTCAGGGTTGGACAAACGAATAGGGAGACAATAAGACAAAAAAATGTAAAGAAGTTTCCCAATTGCAAACGTATCGTGACCGTTAGAAAGGGCATCGAATACCGGTGACGTACGTCCAAGTTTGTTGCTAACAACAATCGAATATAAAAAAGTGCGTTCATTTCGTAAAAAGTTAACGGCAACTTAACGAAACATCGGCTCAAAACGAAGTTGTTATACAAATTTTTTGTCGCATAAAGAATCGATTATTGTTTATATTTGGGTGGTTCTGAGAAGAACCGTGAAACATTTTCAAAAGAAATAAAAATGTTTCAATGTTGTCGAGATTTGACAAGCAAATTGCTATATACAGTCGAGACTCGTTAAGACGAACTTCGAGGGACCGTATTAAATAGTTCGCCTTACCGATAGTTCGTCTTACGGAAATTCGCCTTACAGAGTCGTGAAGGTTCGTAGTATCGAGTTTGAAAGAAACATACCTTTTCTGTTGAAAACTACATATGTATATCATTTCAAATTATGTTTGAACCTATAAACTATGGCAATGCTTGATCGCTATAATGACATGAAAAAGTTTTCAATTATCGTTTGTTTCGGGGTTTTTTCTGTATAATAAGTCTATCCCTAGTTTTGCAGCGAAATCAACCGCCTTCTCCCTAATAATAGGTCCGGTCAGAGGAATATTAAGATTACGAGCTTCCTAAACCACCTAATCAAATATTTTTCAAGATTAGGTTGTTCAACAGATCGGGCGTGGAATTTCGAACCACATTTTCATTCGGTAGAGTAACTAATGATCTTCGTTCTATTCTTCAACACGGTGCTGAGAGTACTTTTTGGAATTCCAAATGTTGCTGCAATCTGGGATTTCGTTCTCTCAACATTGTCAACTTCGCGCAAAATTTTTAATTTCGTATCTAAAGAAAGTAAAGTGAGTAAAGAAAGTAAAGAAAGTGTGAAGTTCAAGACAAACTAACACACCCGCCGATAAAGATTGATGACTACACATTTTGCATCTAAAAAAAGATAAAAAGTAGGTACATATCCGAATGAAACGAATTGTTTTGACTATTCGGCAACGATACCTTTGATAGCCCATCTATTGATAACATTCATAATACGCAATATGCAACACACATACGACTTTATGAATTGAAAAAAAATTATTCGCCAAACTGAGTCAACTATCCCCTTCCGTTCGTCGTATTGAGTTTTGGGATATTGAAATTGGGGTTCGTGTTATCTATTGCTCATTGCTAACGAGTTCGTGAAATTGAGTCTCTTAATACATAGGTTAACATAGAACTGTCTCGGGACCAGAGATTCAGTTCGTCGTATTGAATCAGTTCGTCTTAACGAGTCTCGACTGTAATTCACAATTTGCATATGACAATTTCGACCGGACAATTTCGGAAGGTGTATTGGATCATTCGTTTCACGAAACCCCAATCAAGACGATCAAGCCCACAACCAATAGTCGGCATAGCCAACCTCCGAACACCGTCCACCATAACCCGCTCACGCAAACGTTGCAACGATTGCCACAACGTTGCGTAAGTCGGTTTATGATGGGAGCATTCTTTGGTGACTAGATAATAAATATATCGGTTGCCATGTTTCAAGTAAGCAAGACCACCCTTCCTTTCACCCTGCCGCTTCAAAAAACCCACTCTGCCGAAAAGGTTTCTAAAAAATTATTTTTATTCATCACTTCTCATAAAATAAGTATCTTTACTTACTTGAAATGCACAGCGATTCCTCTGTACATTTTGAAATCCGCGGCAACACAATGCGCCAACGCATACTCCTCATCCAAATCAAATAGATTGTATGAGCGTTCGCTCACATTAGCGACAGATCTCCATTCTTCCTTTTGTTAGAAACACTCGAAAATCGGCATCTGCCGCTTCAAAAAACGAGCGTTCGTTACTACCCATAGCTTTCGTTTCAAAACAAAAATGAACACATATTTTTTTCTTCGCTGTAGATGCTTATCTGTTGTCATCGTTCCCACCAATTTGGACTCGCTGGACCAATAGGCTTATTGGACGTGCTTACCCACCCTTACATTTTGTACACCGGGATGCTAACAATATTCAAGATAATTAATTAATATATTTTTCATAGTACAATGATCCATACTACAATTCAACGAATCAAAAAGTAATAACATAATTATGTTTAATAAATAAATCAATTCTCCTTTTGATATACATGTTTAACAATAGCCAACTATGCTTGTAAATATATATCATGGAGAAATGTGTATTACAGGAATTTGCGTCAATTGATATATTAACATATTGGGATCAAAAATCTCAAAATAGGTAGAGTCTTTACATATACAAAGAAAACAATTTTTAACACTAACCCCATCTATACTTCCAACCAATTCATACCGTTGCGAAAACCAATATGCAGCGATCTTGAAACAATATTTTCAAATTCGGTGGCGGCAAACAATTGGCATAACTTATATTTTAACTTCTTTCGATATGAAATACGTTTAAAGTGCATTATTTATTATTTTTGAACAAAAAGAATGTTACAATAGATGCTTTTAAATCTTCTTCTGGACTATCTGGTTAAAATAGTTTCAAGACGACATGGGCTATTTGAGCTATAATTATCGTCTGACCATCGACATTCATATTGTTTTCAAATGAACACGTATTAAGAGAAGAATTCCTGAAAGTTTTAGACCATAAAACATCCGGATAAGGGAGAAATAGCATATTCCCCCATCAACTCATCGAAGTAGATTTTTTGATCTTTTTCGAATGGATGTATATTGTAGAGGAATTCCTAAAAGTTTCAGTCCATAAATCATCCGCGTAACGGAGATATAGCATCATACCGCATTAACTCACCGAAGGAGGCTCAACCATTTCATATGTTTCTGTAGGCTCCAGCTCGTTTTGTTAAATTGATTTTTTTATCTTTTTCGAATGGATGTATATTAGAGGAATTCCTGACAGTTTCAGTCCATAAATCATCCGCGTAAGGGAGATATATAGCATCATACCCCATCAACTCACCGAAGGAGGCTCAACCATTTCAGATGTTTCTGTAGTCTCCAGCTCGTTTTGTTAAATTGATTTTTTGATCCTTTTCGAATGGATGTATATTGTAGAGGAATTCCTAAAAGTTTCAGTCCATAAATCATCCGCGTAACGGAGATATAGCATCAGACCGCATCAAGTCACCGAAGGAGGCTCAACCATTTCATATGTTTCTGTAGGCTCCAGCTCGTTTTGTCAAATTGATTTTTTGATCCTTTTCGAATGGATGTATATTGTAGAGGAATTCCTAAAAGTTTCAGTCCAGAAATCATCCGCATAACGGAGATATTGCCTTTTCCTTAATCACTAACCTTTTTGTTTGTTTTTCCGCAATAATTAATAATATCGGTGAAAAAAGCACTTTATTGAGTACACAACTCAGATATTTTGTTTTACAATGTCTTTTTTGCCCAAATTGCCTTAAATAAAATAAATAATTACAAAAAACATGAACATTCGACTCAGGAAATTTCCTGATACATCCGGCAACACTGCGCTAAAATTGGTGGTATTTGTAGGTTATGTCAGGTTCTGGAGGGTCGTCTATTGTAACGCCGGTGGAATTCATCTACAATACACATCAATTCGAAAGCGTTTGAGACCGGCAAGCGGTCGATGACGATTCGAAATTTTTACAATTTCGATCATTTTCAATGCATATTGCCCTTATAACAATTTTATTTGGATAATACCTAGCGTACTTCATAGAAAGTGAGCACATATTGTTCACAAACTAGGCGATTATCAACCTGAAGAACGAGGAGTAATTTTTAATCACCAGTTTTTGTGTTTCCTTATGCCACAAGTAATGCCACTGATGAATAAAAATTTTAAACATGCCCTCGACATGTACACAATCTGCGTACGATGTCGGTGTGAAGTTGTCACACAGTTGAACATTAACTGGCAAAATCTCTTTGGGAATATGTTGGACTGTTAAATTCAAAGCTTTTATCTCTGATTTCTAACGATACACAAGGTGTAGTAACGATTGTTACATACCAGGGTGAGAATAAACGACCCGAGACGACATCACATTGTGATAAACTTGGTCAGTTTATAGGATCGCCAGGTGATAACTCAGTTGAGCCGCAGATACGTCGATAGGATAGGATAGGAGACATGTTCGATAGCGATTTATTCGTCTCACGTTGCGATTAATTATCCAATGATTTGAAACAATTCCCATTCTTATAAGCTATCCTTACCTACGTCAATAATATGTAATATAAACTAAATACTACGCAATATTAACTAGATAGGGAAGAATGTGCTGACTGGTGACCCATGATGTGAAATACATATAGTACGAATTATAAATGGGTCACAACAATCATTATTACGACAATGGCGTGTTTCGCCATCACACCTCCCCAGCGAAAGAAAAAATATTTTTTTTCTGTAGGTTCTCTAGAAAAAAATGTTTTTTTTTACATGTTCCCCGTATTCTTAACTAGCCTTAATTAACATACAATTTAATCCTATTTTTATGTACAATGTGATGTCTCTTTCCTATTCTAATAACTACGTTAGGATGCCTGTCTTCTATGACTTCATATGGCCCGTTGAAAATGGGGTCTGATTTACTTGTCGATATATGTTTAATTAATATATTATCGCCTACTCTAAAATCTCTATATTTACAATGTTTGTCAAAATTGAGTTTTCGCGTGTTTTTGCTTTTTAAGAGATTATTAGCCGCATCACTACAAGCTGTTTGCAAACGATATTTGAGTTCAAGCGGATAAGAGTCAAAGTTATCAATAAGTTCGGTTTTGTTAGTTATATTTGATGGCCGAATGCACGTTTTTCCAAATACTAACTCATATGGATTATATCGAGTTTCTATTTCTTCTTTCAAGATCCCTGCATATTTGTGTTCGTAACGTAGTAGGAAGATGTCGAGCGATTCTTGGTGTTTATAGGTTAATGTTTCAATTGATGTAAATTCCTTTAGTATGTAACTCAGTCAGAATGATATATGTATTGACAATAGACGGCGCGATCAACAGAAAATGTTTATAGTTTATCCAATTTATTTTTTAAATCACAAATATTTATATATTTTTTCCGTCCCCGGCGGCGGAGTTCCCGTCGGCCGCGGCGGGGGAGTTCACCTCGGCCGTGGCGGGAGAGTCCACGTCGGCATCGGAGGCCGGCTTCTTCTGCTTTGGGGTGAACTTTTTTTTCTTCTTCTGAGTTTTGTCCGATGCCGCGTTTGTCGGACCCCGCTTGGTTGTCCTTGGTGGTTGTTCATTTTTCTATGAAGAAAGGTTCATTGCATTACATTTCATTAAGGTGTAGTATTGGTAGAATAATACTTACAGAATTGAAAACGATGTTAATCGTGGCGTTATTATTTATTATGATTTTGGCCGCTGCAAAAGGAAACGTATTATTATTTTTTTTGACGAGGGCATAGTTAATTGCGTTTTCATTAAATGTATAATGTATATTTATGAAAATTATTTAGAATGATATCACAAACTTGGAAAAATGAAAATTTTCTTACCGTCCATACTGCTGGCTGAACTGTGAATGTGTAAAATTTCGGCCAGGTCATTCCTACCAAGTATCAGTGAGCAGATCTCGGGCAGGGGTGCGGCTTACTTCACTTGAACAGCGAATCAAAATTTGTAGGGCGGTTACAAGGACATGGACACGACCACTTGTTGCATCTTGCTAATAGTGTGAGACAAACGTAGGCGTATGCAGGGTGGGGAGATATGTGTCGTGATGTCCTCCAGAAATGTTTGAAGTCCGAAAATTGTCGAAAATTGAAGTCGGAATTGTCTCCCGTCAAAAAGAGGAAGTGCACAAAAATATTGGCGATTCCTTTTTTTTTCAACGTCACACATTTCAGGGATTCGTGGATGGTGACAATTCATATTTGGCAATCGAGGATGATGATAAAAACTGTTCGCTTTGGTCCGGTGTTATAAAATATTGTGGGCGGTTCAATTATTATTGCGTGTCACTCATAGATTCGCTAATTGCCCAATTTGGAAAACTGTACAATGTAATGCCAAATGTTTTCTCCTATTTTATGTGATACCTTACACGTTGCTAGGTAAATAAACAAATTATCAAATCTTCGTTTTAGTAAATGAAGAAATTGCTCAAATGTCATATGTTGTCTGTCGTATATCCAATTTTTTGTTCATCTTGTACCTGAAAAAGAAAAAGTCCGTCAGTACCTCATCGACGCCGCGCGATAACCGATTTTCGTGACAAAAAAATTCATGATATGTTCACAGAGAAGTAAAATCGAGGATTCCGTCGAACGGGTTAAATTTCGCGCTAACGTTTTTTTTTTAATTTCTATGTATTTTTATATGTGAAAGAGAATCGACGAAAAATGATTGACGATAGGTATATCGTTTTGTAGTGGTGCGTTTTTGCAATTGTGGGTTGATTAATGAAGATTCGCTTTCGTTATAACGTTCGATTTGACATTATCGTAAACGATATCTTCGAAAGAGTTAGCGCCGACATGGAAGTTTCTAATTTGCCGATAGTTTGGTTTTTCTTCGCGAAGTCGCGCCGACATAAGATTCGAGCGGTTTAGTGATGATTCATCCCGCACGCCATGGACGCGCATTCGCGTTTTCATGATTACTTTTCCATACAATTCCTTTTGCACCGACACCTGCAGCCATACGAACGCAGTTGACTGCAGGAAATGTTGCAGGGACTTATCAAAACCGTCATGTGGCTCGGTTATGTGATCTGGTCGGTCTTTTGCTTAGAAGTTATGATTCTCATTAATATAAATTCCGGATTTTTATTCTAAAACAAGCTGACATATTTTTAAATGCAGCCGTTGTTTACCAGGCCATGTAATGGATGTCGTTCCGTTGGTTATTACAGGAAAATGCTTCATACATACGGTTTTCGCATTCGGTTTCCGAAGCGAAATTTCGGATCGAATTTTCCGTGAACAAGGCGCACACGTTCGGTTATTTGTATTCTGAATATAGGCTTCAAGCAGTTCAGTAGCGTACATCGGAGCTTCGTATAGGGATCAATGACGAAGAACTAATTGCGATTACGTATTTGTTATCGCAAAATAGTAAACAAAAGAGACGACGTTGTTTTCGAGCCGTATCATAATATGTACTTACCAACGCAATAAATACGAGTCCGATAAATTGGTAGTTCAAAATATCATATAAACCCTCCATGCGCGACAATGAAATTACTCCGAACGGAAATTTTCGAATGTGTGCGGTATCTCATTTAAAATGTTCGTAAATATGTGCGTTCGGAGGTAGTTTGTTTGGTTTTTCTCCGTATGAAATTTGATACGCCACGGGGAGATTCGAAAGCGAACGTTCGAATTTTTTTCAAAAAGGAAAAAATCCGAACGTGTGCGGCGCTCATATAATCGAACGTTATAACGAAAGCAAATCTTGATTAATGTGGACCGTGGATGTTTAACGGATATGTCGTATCAAAGCCGCAAGTGAATGTCAAAGGTACCTCAAATATCATTTCCAGTAATTGACATTGTATTTTATGACCACAATCGCATCGAAAGAGTGCATTTGCCCCGGATGAATAGGCAATTACCAATTCACTAGTTTGTATTGCGAAAATGTTGAGCAGTAACTGCCCGAGGAGAAATCATGAAAATTCCTAATCGACAGTGAAAGAATTTCTATCAGATGTACGCAAATGTACATGAAGCTGCAATTTTTTCCAAAAGTAAGGCCATCAGTTGTTTCTTCAAGCTATTACGAAATTGGTCATCGTAGAAGACGAACGTGCTTTTTACCCGATTCTCCGAAGTGAACCATTGAAAGAAGCTTGAAAGTGTCCGTTACAATTTATTACTCCAGCATGTTGGGATTCGCGTTCCCGTCGGAGCGTTGTAAATATTGATTGCAGGACAAACGACCCCAGATATACGAAGAGAAAGCGGATATACGTTATTTTTCCCATCTTCTTTTCTGTCGGGAGTTTACGACAGGGTCGCCGGTCCATCGAGCAGGTACCCGGTACAGTTGCAGAAGAAAGGCACCGTAAAAACAATTGCGCGAGATTTTCATTTCGATAGAAAATCCGGATATTTGGAATGAAACAGTAAACAAATGGTGAAATGTTTTATTGATATTTTTTTCCAATTTTCAATACGTTTTGAAATTCCATGACAGGGAATTGTCATAGAAGCGGAAGTATTTATCCTTTGTTCTTTTATCGGTACGATACTTACCCAGCCGACAGCTTTCTCTTTTATTTGGGAAATTCCCTTTATCCACTAAAAGTGGCCGACCTAAAATGCAATAAAAATTGTGAGCAAGTAAAACGGAAACACAAAAGATTTATTGATCAATAAACAACACTCCTAGTATTTAACATTATTCATACATCTGCATACTTAACTTATTTTGTCTAACGTATTCTAAACATAAACTGCAGGCCTAGCCAAGTGCCAATCGCTACGGTTCTATTCTCTTTCTACGATCGTTAACGCTTGCGCGTCAGCGATGATGGAAAGCGCTAACTTCGTAGCCAAGTGCAAGCGATCGTGTAAAACGCTCGTTCTATCGCGGTGATGGAAAACTCGGCCGTGTTATTCTATGTTAGTCGAAAGAAACTGTCAAAATAGGACTCTGTGCCTTTCGAAAGGGGCGTAACCTTTTACGCGGGAATTAGTGTTTGAATGTTAAGAGCGTTGGTAAATCACTGTTAATAGCATAAGTCTATAAAAGAAATCCGTTTTTTCTTTTTAAGGTTGTTTAGGGCTTTTTCTATTACCTATGAATAAAAATGAAGACAAACCATATTTATTCAACTGAAACTTTGCTTTTGTGAGAATCATACTAATAATTGTAGTGAATTTGAACTTTCAAAAATGGCAATAACAGTGCGAATTATCAAATCTAACAATATATGTCCAGATCAAATCTCAGTAAAAAATAACGTTTTGTAATTTAGCAACGATCTGAAAAAGTACATGAGAAAGTATAAATGGGTAAGAATCACAACTATTTGTATTTTATTATACAAAAAAATACCCTTTGTTAGTCAAGTAAAAAATGTGAGTAATACCTAAATTATAGAAAAACTTCTAGCACTTAGAGAGGTTAAAAATATGATGAGAAAGTTATATTTCATGTTCATTTATTTACCAAATGATACCTATGTACAAGAAAAACCTATCGTTCACTCATCAATCATTTCTCACTTTGTAGCCGGAATTTACTTCAATAGATAGATATTTTATTTGATCCTGTACATATACATAGAAAAATAGAAACAATTAATAGAAATACATAATACCAACATATTTGTATCAATTCATCATTGAAGAACAATTTTAATCTAAGGTATCTAAAAATATCATTCAAACATATTTAACATCTACAATGTAAGCATATAATTATCATTAATGCATATATGAAAAAGTGAATACATATGAGTTCGTGAAATGATATCATAGTCATGTATTAATAGAATAGAGTATGGAAAATGGGCAAATAAGAACAAGTAGAATTCCCCTTGACTAGGTTTCGCCTCCACATAGTTTACGCCCAAAGGTGCTCAAGAACCTGAAAGAATTGTGGACATTACATCGTATTTTCAAAAGGCATCGTTCTACTCACTTTTGTTCGATAAGTTTTCTTTGAGAAGTTTTGGAAATGGAACCCTGCTTGCCATCACATCATTACCCTAAAATGCACCCATATCTTATTATTCAACGCATTTGCTAGGTGCCGTTTGTGTAAATTATCCACAATGGTTACATTCGGTTTAGGCAAGACCATGTGTCAAGGAAAGAAAGCACACAACACCTGTAAAAATTAAATGTTTGCTTAGTATGAATGCACATGTCACGCAATATGAAGATTCATATGAAACAATATTTGTAATCACTTACTTTTATTTCCTTATTTTAATTCACAACGCTCAAAGTACCTTGCTTCAATCGAAAACCTTGAATGAATTGCGAAATTTTGTTTATTATTCCGAAGTTATGGTTAACACGAGGTCTACGGAACATTTTTTCACTCCCTTCATTTTGAGCAGCGAAAATTTTACTTATACATAACCATTAAAAAGGAGCAAGAACCAAACACAAAACTGCGATCAGCTGATTGTTAGGTGGCGGACATATTGGATCGCTCGTCTTTCTGCAGCGATTCGCCGATCGTCGGAATAGCGTTCGGCGCAAGAGAAAGCCGTTCTACTCCCACCGCAGAAAGTGGCACTTGGCTACGGTTTTAAAGCGATTGAGCGTTTTACACGATAGAAACGTCTGCCGTTCTATTCCATCCGAGCGGACGAACCGCTAGATGCGTCACTTGGCTGCCGAGCTTTCTACAATCACGTGACTTATCGTTCGGGACCGTTTATTTCATTCATAAAACGACCTTTCTACAAGCGTCAACGACTGTAGAACGGTCACTTGGCTAGGCCCCCTGTTATTGTCACGTACCGCACCTGATGCGAGAAAAGCAACGAAGATGAAAGGAAATAAAAGACGAAGTTGTGGCGCGAACATTTCGATACTTATCAATAGCGACTATGCATCATTATAGGTGGATTTATAAACTTGACGTTGCCGCTGCCGTTCGACGTTGCCGTTGTCGTTCAACTTGAAATACTGGATTGACGAAGAGTCATTTATAAAGTTACAGCTGGCAGTTGGCACGCAGTTGGTGGTCGTTCGCATGTCGTTGATGCTGACGTTGAAGATGGCCAAGTTTTAAGTTGAGACGTTGCAGTTCGTTTATCAACCAATGAGGTGACTCGAAATAATCACGTGTTTGTTGAAATACGACCATAGATAAATTTGGATAAATCTATGATAAATAGATGAACTAATAATTTCCCGCTTCTTTTTATTGCAATTTTGTTGCGCTTGTTTAAACATATTTTAAAAGGGTTTCTTGAAATATCATTTTACAAAGATGAGTGATGTCGAAATTGAAGAAATACTATTAGTAGGTAAGTTTTGTTTGCTCAAATGCCTTTATTTTTTAATGATAACATTTTTAATTAAAATTAATTTAAATGAATATAAAAATTTCCTTTTTTAGGAGGAGAAGAAGACAAAATATCAATACTTATAGAAATGATACAGAAATACCCTTTTTATATGATTTGAGTCAGAAGGACTATAAAGATACTTTGAAAAAACAAAACGCGTGGAACGAAATTTCCGCGATTGTTGGTATAAATGGTGAGTGCGATTTGTCAGTTAAAATCACATTATATAACAAAGTTGTTTCAACAGTTGAAGACTGCATGCGACAGTGGAAAAATTTGAGAGACAGGTTTACACGTGAGACACGAAAAGCGTCCAGTGGGTCAGGTGCTCCAGAACATCAATGGCAGTACTGGAGTAGTATGAAGTTCTACCGTAAATATAGTAAGCCAAGAAAGTAAGTTACGATAACATCAAGGGATTATTGAGTTCATTAATCTTGACTTTTTCTCTGTTTTTCAGAACCATTACTAACTGCAAAGAAATAACGAAAACTATTCCATTGGAATTATCTTTATCAAGACTGGAGGATTTTGAGGTGTTGTCCCCACCACCTTCAGTAGAAATTGAAGAGAATATACCACAGGAAAACTCTTTGCCAAAAGAAAAAACTGTATCATCAAAAAATATGAAAAAGAGGAAGCGAGTAGATATCGTAGAACCTGCAGAAATATTGCAAGTGGCACAAAAAATTTCTTCTTCTCTTGAAAAATCCAAAGACAGTAATCAAATATTTGCTGAATATGTTCACTCAAGGCTTAAAGACATGAGTGAAGAAGAAACTCGGCAAAAGATAAACGCTGAAACAAATATTTGATTTATTAGAAGATTGAAATTAATTTTTTTTTTCTTGTATATATAAAAATAATAATAATAATGAAGGTTTTCAGAAAATAAAGGAATAAATTATTCATACAAATTCCTTTATTTTCATTACTCTTTGACTACTTTCAATTTTGTGGTATATATAACATAACGTAACATACAAAAAAACCTGGTTTTATTCAAACATAAATGTATCAAGAACAAGAAAAAGGAAAAAAGATAGATATTTATTAAAAGTAGGTTCCTACATGTTTAAGATAATAACCTTCCTCCATTGTTGATGTTTGATTGCCAAGGCACACTTCCTTGGTTTGATATGAAATAATCCGCTACTGAATCCTCATTCGATAAATCTCTCTTGATGCCACATTTGCTCCAACTCTTCCTATTGACACAAGGCCATCTACTTCTTCCCTCCAGCCACCATTCTCTTCACCATCATCGGCGAATCCTTGAGGACAATACATATTGTCTACAGTAGCTAACTCTGTTAAGCAATAGTTGTGTAATACAACTACTGCCTTCACAATATTGTCTACATTTTCAATTTTAGCATTTATTGTCGTTTTCAATATCCTCCATCTTGCTACCAAGATTCCAAACGCATTCTCAATTGTTTGTCTGGCTCGAGATAATCGATAATTGAAAATTTGTTGTTTATTTGACAGATTCTTTCCAGGATATGGTCTTAAAATATAATTCTTTAATGGAAAAGCTTCATCACCAATTAAATAATATGGTAGAGCATTCTGCGAGCCAAGTAGAATTGATGGTCTAGGAATATTCATTTCGCCATCTTCAAATTTTTGTCCAAATACACTATTTTTAAATATTCCTCCATCACTTTGAGAGCCATAGGCACCTATGTCTACTAATGTAAACTTATAACAACTATCACAAGTTGCTAACAAAACTACACTGAAGTGGTGTTTATAATTATAAAATAAAGAACCACTTTTAGAAGGAGCCTGGATATTAACATGTTTTCCATCAAGTGCCCCAAACAATGTGGAAAATTCCATTTTCATTGAACCCTGCAGCTATGAATTTCCACTCTTCTACACTGTTTGGTGATTTCAAATATATGGGGTTGAGAGTATCCCAAAGAACCTGACAAGTTTCATGAATAATCTTATGAACAGTTGTTATACCGATGTGAAAAGTCCATGCAAGAACCTGCATACTCATGCCTTGGGATAAATATCTAAAAGAAAGAAAATGTATATAGAAAGGTATACTAAATTCTCTTACTGTAAAGTTATCACGAGTCTTTCTTCCGCAGTTATACCATCTGACCTTCTCTGCTTCGATATTTTCGATTTTACCATGTATAAGAGTTTTTCAAAAACTGTAACATTCATTCGAGTATACTTGAAGAACTGCTCAATATCCCAATTCTTCATTCTCAAATAATATTGAAAATTACCAGTTTTCCTTCTTCCTCGGTTAATGGGGCGAATTTTATATCGGCGACAGCGTTTTTTTCTTTTTAATAGTAAGAGTGCATAACTGCATAATAAAATTCCTAATACACCCAAAAGTTTTTCGTTGTTATCCATAATTTTGATTGAAAAGAAAAACGAAAAATAACAGAATAACGTGGGTAACTAACACAGAACAACACGGAATCAGTGACCCAACTTTAAGTTTATAAATTGCTTTCCGTTTACATCGAACGACGAACTATGAATTTCAACGTCAACTGTCAACGGTAACGTCAACTGCAACGGCAACGTCAAGTTTATAAATCCACCTTATTTCTTGTCTAGACTGTCTCGATAAAAATAATCTCAACCTGCAGAAATTGTAAACACCAACGGACAGGGTTTCGTTTCAACTAGCCCCTACACAATAATACTCCTATCAGAACATCGTCTCCAGGAACCATTGTTCCTGGAAATTATTTTCATGTAACTTTATACTTGTGTCATATAAATTCCTTATTATTTATTCATTGCATCAGAAGATATTGATATCTAAATTATTGCCGTGCTACTTATTTGTCTTTTGATTAGCTCTGTTTGAAATTAATATTTTGTACGGATATCAATTATTTTCGATGAAGTATTTCATTCTCAATGAGTGGTTAAAAATACATGTTCTAATAGAATTTCAACATGAAATGGTTCTTTTCTTTTACGAAAAGTTAACATTAACTTGCATTTTTCGTATTTTTCTTGGGTAAAATCCCTCAATTCACCATCGCTATGACACAAGAAACACTTATTCATCTTCGACAGCCGCTTCAAAAATAAATAAAAATTCAATATCGCACGATGAGTGAATGCAATGTTCAGAGAATTGAATGAACAAAAACAAATTTGCATGACAGGAGTATAATTTACAGTAACTTAAACTCTCATTGATGTTTATAAACAAAAATTCGTCGGCTTCCCTTCTCGCATTCACGTTCTTCGACAATGGGATGAATCTCTCAACACGCAACAAATGCAACTAATTTAAATCGTCCTAAGGGCTGTTAGCGATCATTTTTCGTGGGTGAGTCGGTTATTTTCGTGATCAGTACGATTCAACCTTCATTTTGGTATATACAATAGCAATTGGTTTATCCGTTCGCTCTATCATATTAATAGCTGAGTACACAATCAAAGTATCAGCATCTTCTACAGCGATGTAAACCTGAATACCCTTTTCTTTCAAAAATGCCGCTAATAGTTTCACAAATTTATATTTATTCACCGTATTCGACAGAAATTTTCTTTGATGTATTGCTACCAAATTTTCTCCAACAATTTCGACATCCGCTGCAACTACTTTTTCCTTACGACGATATCTTTCATAAGACTTCACCCCAATTATTTCGCTATTGTATCCATCAAAGACTATAGTAGCGGTATTTCCAAAATGGTGTCGTGTATAGGAATAATACAATTCAAAAATCTCATTGAAAGTTTTACTATGCGGCCAAACTAAATGATGTAACAACCAGCCCCCATCAATAACATAAACAAAATGATGAGACATGCTTTCTGACAAAAAACTAGTATTGAAGATATTATATAATTCCGATTTGGTGCTTTTCCGCATCATTCCGTTGTCATCAAATAAACTTAAAGGATAAGGCGACAACTCAAAATTCAATGCTTCCCTAGTTTTTACTGAATTGCCTTGAAAAACACCTACAATTCTCTGGAACAACAATGAAGAATCTATAGACAAAATTGATTCATTTTTAGAATGATTACTATCTTCAGATGCTGCAAGAGGTTTAACCTTATACAAGTGAGATATCGTTAAATTGTTTGCAGTTTTACCGATCATGAGAGACATACTCTTCAATCCCGTTTCAAAAGCCTCATGACAATTTATTGTGGGACCTCCAATTATCCCCGTTGATAAAGACATCAAATACTCACGTTGTTTGAAAGGATTGTGCCCATTCAACCAAAATAATATTTTCGTTATATCCTCATCGTCTTTTTTCAATCTACTACTAGTTAAATCAATGTGCTGTTCACTGGAACAGGACTTGATGTTACAAAAATTCTCTAAAGACTCCATAACCTCGAAAGCATAAGGCATTCCTTGAAAATATCGAGCAATGACACTTGGAGTTACACCACGACCATGCCTCAAATCTGTCCCAAAAAATCTGTTTAAAGTTTGCTCAATAACCATATCAGTAGGCGTAGTGCGAGTTTCGTGTTCACGTGTTCACGTTCACTCGTGCTCCGTAAATCGTGATTTGTAAGGAAATGCAGCAGCGCCTCTAGTGGCAAATATTGGTATTAGTGGGAGTTGGTACGGTTACGTTGCGCCCGTGATCACTTCACGCGGTGCTACGTAAACGTAGAAACTCGCACTAGGCCTACAGGTGAAACTCCTGAATACGGCTTGTCATTACGTCTTATTGAAAAAAATCCATATTTAGTGAACTTCTCAAATTCAACAACATCCATAGAATTTTCTAAAGCAGCTAAATCTTGCAAATAAATTTGAGCACTCTTTGCATATGCAACATGCCCCGATGCATGGAAAAGAGGTAACATATTTTCGATACTTTGCAAGTGTAACTTCCAATCAGCTAATCTTTCAGCCTCCAAGAATTGTAAACATATATTGACTGACCGGAAGTATTGAATCCACAATTTGGAAGTAGGGGGGCCAAAATATTTTTAGATGCCTAAAAACCAGTCCCTTGGAATGAAAATTAAATTTTATGGGAAATTAGTATAAACTTGTGAAAATGGTAGACTAAGTTCAGAATATAACATTATTGTCTAATACAAAAAACAAGATTTGAACATAAAAAATATGTTATTAATTTGAAAATTACGGTAACAACGTTGACATTCTTAGTAACGCAGTAGTTCTTCGTACTAAATACCGTTGTCCTTGAGCACGTGTTTGAAGTATACTGAACTATTTCTCATAATATTTCCTAGATGGCGTTTAATCTGAAATACCACTATAAAAATGTCAACTTTGGACCTTATTACAATGCTAGTAGATTTTTTTTTCATTAAACATTTAATGAAATAAAAAATAATTTAATTTGTGTCCCCAACAAAGAATAAAAACGTAACTACCTTGCGTTGTTGTATGAAAATAAACCTTAAAGTGAAGGTATTACGTTTTCTTGCATTTGAATCGGTTCGACTTATTTGTAACTCGTATAACAAATGACAGCAACTGCGCGGGGGAGTACGTTAGCCGGATCAGTCGCGGCACAGTCGTTGAGACAGGTGCGTGTATTTATTGTGTGGCCGCTGAGTTACCGCTGTCGAAAGGTACGTACTGACGATTTTACATTATTATTATTTTCATACGCAATTAGTTATGTATTGGATCACTCAATATTAAAATATCTGCATTTTGTTATTTTATTTTGTGATAATTTACAAGATAGTCGAATATTTACAACTGCGTAACTACTACACTGCGTTACTGAAAAAGTAACGCAGTAGTTGCATCGGTAACGCAGTTGTTTTTAACGTTATTAATTCGTTATTAGAACCGAAATAACTATATATTGTATCTTTTTCTCAGGAAGAAGCTTCTGCACTAAATGGCGTTGACGAACGCAGAAATAACAGCGTCGCTACAGACTAAAGTTAAAACTAGACCCTGAAAAAAATGCTGAAGCCAAAAAAAAACATCTTGAAAGGTACCACGCAAATAAAAAACTTGTGAAAGACATGACAGAGCGTGAACATAGAAGTGCAAAGCGTAAATGGAAGAATGCGAATAAGAAACGACGAGAACGTCAAAAGACTGCTCAACAAATTATGAACGTTACACCGCCGTCCAGCCCACGATCAGGAACTCCAGTTTCACCGAAGTCTAGAGGTCGAAGACAAATTCGAAGAGATCGATCTGCAGTGTACAGAAAAAATATGAAATTGCAAGAAGAACTGGAAAAGATGAAAAGAGGTGTGGTAAATACAAAAGAGAGATACCAAAGAGCTAAAACTTCAATCAAAGACACGGAACAAGTAAATAAGCTGAACCAAAATAAGTATTTAACGTTATCTAATGCTATCAAAAATCACTACAAAAGCTTGAAGTCAATGAAAGAGAAAAAAGCGTTAAAACAAATTTTTCAAGGAGAGGGCATATCTAAGTCTAAAATGAAGATTGCTATTGTACGCGAGACTTTGGGCATTGATCAGATGAAACTGATAAAAGGGCAGCAGGATTCCTTAAGGAAGATCCGTCTGGTTGACAATATTAAAAACTATTTTCTTCGCGACGATGTTTCTAGAGCTACGGCTGGAAAACGAGAAACTGTTACAAGTAAAAAGTTGAAAATGCAGAAGCGATATTTACTGGACACAATGAAAAACCTATTTTGTTCATTCAAAAGAGAAAATCCAGAACTGAGATGTTCTTATTCATATTTCATAAAAAATAGGCCATTTTACATAAAACCGCCTTCAATTGCTGGAAGAGAGACTTGCCTATGCAAGATACATACTAATGCGCAGTATATGATAAATGCTCTCCACAAAATTAAGGTAATTGCTCACACAAACATGAACGACCTCATCGCTAGCACAGTATGTTCGACATATAACCAAGCTTGCATGACTGGCAATTGTAAAGACTGTAAGACAAAAGAAATACTTTATAGGGAAACAACAGAAAATCTCAGATTAGTGAAATGGAATCAATGGATAAGGAAATCGGAAACGATAGAAAAATCAGACAAAAAAATAAAAGTTACTAAAAACGTAAAGGAAATATTTGAAGGGACAGTTGCAAAATTGATAGAGAACTTTAAACAAGCTTTGGTGCAATTAAAAAAACATATTTACAACATTAAAGTACAATACAAGAGTTATCGGGCTGCTATAGATCATTTGAAAAATAACGAAATCGTTCTGCACATCGACTTTAGCGAAAACTATAACTGTAAACATTTTGAAGAAGTGCAGTCCCATCATTTTGGAGGGTCACGAAAGCAGATAACCTTACATACTGGAGTTATGTACACAAAACCTGAAGGACATAACAAGCCAACTGTAAATTCATTTTGTACCATTTCTGCAAATAATTCCCATAATCCTGCCTCTATTTGGGCACACCTACATCCTATAATTAGCGACATACAACATAACAATCCTCACATAACTACAATTCACTTTTTCTCTGATGGACCAGCTACTCAGTACCGACAGAAGCAAAATTTTTATTTCATAAGTCACCGAATATTCAGCGAATACAACATCATTCGCGTAACATGGAATTTCTTTGAAGCCGGGCACGGGAAAGGAGCTGCTGATGGTGTTGGTGGCTATCTCAAACGCACTGCAGATGAAAAAGTAGCTGCTGGTTCAGATATTTCTAATGCAGAAGAATTTTTTTATACTCTGAAGGACTTGAGTAAGGTCCGTTTGCACTTAGTGACTGACAGTGACATTCAAAACGTTGAAAAAGCATTACCTAAAAACCTAGTGCCCCTTCAGGGTACGATGCAAGTACTTCAAGTTTTTACTGACACTCGGTGAACTTCAATACAGAGACCTGAGTTGTTTTTGCCAAAGGGGTTTTTGTTGTTGCATGAATCCTAAAACATATCAGCCTGTTCCTGCTCCCGTCATTGACACACTTAAAGAAGATGTTGTATTGGATGGATTGGATGAAGAAATAGTCCTAGATGACATTTCTAATATCGTTGCTGTACCTAGAAAAACATATTACAATACGGTTTATTCCTCATCTTCAAGCTCTGACGACATGCCCTTAGCAAGCTTTAGCCAACTATCAGTTCCTAATGTAACAGAAATGCAGCAAATTCAAAAGGAAAACGTTAACCCTACAAAGATCTCTGACGGTGTCCATGTTGTACCTGGAAGAAAACATTACAATAAGGTTTATTTTTCATCTTCCAGCTCTAACGATGAGCTCTTAACAAGCTTTAGTCAACCATCAATTTCTAACATAAAAGAAATGCAGCAAATTCAAAAGGAAAACGTTCATCCTACAAAGATATATGACGGTGTCCATGTTTTAGTAAAAGTGTCTTCTGTTAAGGACAAACATTACACTTACCTAGGTGTTGCAAAAGTGAAGTTGATGAAGAAGGAGACGTCAAAATTATGTTTTACAAGACCATGGATAATACTGGCAAAAGATTCAAAGCAGTAGAGACTGATATTTCTTACGAACCTTACGACAACATCGTAGAAATTGTCCCTAACCCCAAAATTGTCGTAAAAGGTAAAGGGGTATACTTTAACTTTGATAAGCCATTAAACGTTTTTGAAAAGTGCTTAAATCGAAAGTATCTCATTAGTTTATAAGGTTGATTTTCTAATATTAATTGGTTCCTAACAAATATTGACGTGGGTAAACGTTATATTTTATATTGAATTAGCTAAGCTTTGTTTTATTTTATATTATTTGAGATACTTTATTTTATGTTAAGTCATAAAAGTTAAATTTGTTTTGTTTTTATCATTATACTAAGATCTCTATAGAAAGTACAAAGTATTATATATAAGACAATACGACTGTGTTACTAGGCTGACTACTGCGTTACTTTTGTGTCCCTCTGATTATTATTGTATTTTCAATAATACTTAGGATTCTGATTATTAAAATGCCCCAAATTCATACGTACGTGATATTCATCAAAAGAAGAATATTGTGTCGTCAATTAGAATTAATTTAAAGTTTTTTTGTCACCAATGAAAAGTTTAAACTTTAAAATTCAACATTGGTAACGCAGTAATCTAGATTAATAAGAATATTCTGTGAAACTGATTATTTCTGTGATTTAACTTTATAGGGGGTTAACATAAGCATTACAGTTCAAAACTGACTTATTAATGAGTCTCAATGAACAATATTAATAAAAAAAATAAATTTGTAAAAAAGTAACGCTGTTGTTTTATTTTTCGACGCCTTGGTATATTATATGCCACAAATACAGTGAAATCATTAAAACTATCGCTGCAAATGTAGGTATATTATAAATCGAACTACAACATATATATATTTGCATAAAAAAATAAGAAAATAATTATTTTAATTAAAAAAAAAAAATGAAAATCGTATTCTCGAATTAGGCATTAAAAAGTATTTTGGCCCAGGGCCTGATCGTTCGAGAATTCCTAAGGCATTAATGAACTCATCACTCAACATAGAAAACATTTCATTTTTACTAAAATCACCGATGAGAGGGGATCTTCTCCCATTTTCCAAAAATGTTCTCACAGATTCTTGAATACATTCCGCAGGTTTAGTACTTTGTATTATGAGCATACCTAATGCTGTGAAACTCAGTATGTGAGCACGTACTGCTCTGGCAAAAGCATGTCCCGTCATCATCTTTTAACCGAGTCAGGAGCGTATATGGTAGACCACATATCTTCAAGTCCACTACCACGCATGATATGACCAATAGAACCTAAGTATGACATCATTTGATGAAATCCACCCAAACGAACTAAAACTTTATCCTGTTCTCGTATTAAAGACCTTGTTTTAATATAAAGCGGCTGATCAAATGTCAAAATTGAGGTTTCTTGATTAAGTTTTGCCGTCTCAGATATTGTATATTGCAATGCAGAATTCAAAGTTCTCAAATTAGAAGGCGGTTCATTTATGAAAGGAAGACAAACAATATGAGAAATCGAATACGTGACATCATCAGAAATAATTTCCATGAATCCTTTCCAATTTGGAAAATTACTCAGTCGTAGATTTTTTCCCAAAGATATCCCAAATAATGAGGCGACATTTTTGGAGCTGATCCGAGCCTGAGAGATGTAGTAGGGACAAAAGTAATATTTTTCATAACTGTGGCTGTGTTATTATCAAAGGAATACTAGGAATGTTTTGTTTTTTTGCCAAAGTGCTAGCGGATGGCATCTTTTTGCATTTTTTAGAACCACCTTCATACTCAACTGTATATTCTGGAGTGTATACTGCAATTCCACCAAGACAATGAAAAGTTTCGTAACCGTCAATCGTATTAACGTTGTGATCTGTGTTATCATAGACGTATTGAACAAATGAATCTCGTATATTCCTAACAGGAGGATCAATAATTGTAGACGCTTCGAACAACTGTAAGTCATAATATGAAGAACTAACTCCTAATTTTGAGAGCAAATCCACAATCAATTTGGAACCAGTTTTGCGATAAACGTATGTACCAACGGATAACTGCAATCGAGAAATAAAACTGTAAGGACGAATCATTGAAATAATAGCGTGTGCGATGTTTTCTTTTTTAACGATATTTTCTCGTTTATGACTATTATGAAGTAAAAGATCTCCCAAAAAATTTGAAAGAAGAGGGGGCACATCTGACGAAATATTTGACAAAAAAATACCAGGAGGAGGATAAGAGTCGGTAACATATTGAAAATTTTTAACTTCGTTTCTTAGGATTTGTGCAGACACTTTTAAGATGGTGTTTGCCTCTGATTCGCCCAAAGAGTCACCATCACACAGCCAGTCACTACAGATTTTTGCAACATTGAATGTTTTATAATATACAATTGGTTGTCGACCGCGATGTTGGGAAACGAAAATATCTTCGTTGTATTTTTCTTTCAGTTTCTTGAAAAGCGTCTTGTTGTCAAAAACTCCATCACCTATAATATCTGTTAGTTCTTTAACAGAAAACTGAAAATTCCCACTATCCTCAATATAAGAAAATATAACATTCATTGCACTATCTATTCGCTCATTATTGTCATGACTACTTGAAAAACATGTTTCTTCATCAATAGACGTTAACTTGGAATAGAAAAGCGACTGACATTTTTTGTGGTAGTAAACTTTTGCGGAACAGGATAGAGATATTTTGTTCAATTTTTCTAACAAATGAAAATTACGATCTACATCTCGAGAAGCGAGTTGCAATAATCTCATTTTATCCGTTAATAGGCAAACTCTCTTCCTAAATCTATCCAAGTTTTTGTTGCAGAATATACAGACATTTTTAAAATCAAAGCCTTCAATTTGTTTCGATTCACTAATTGGTGTTACACATTTCTCTACGGAAAATGACGACTCACCCGATTCTAGTATAAAATCGTCCAACTTTCTCTTCAGGGATAGATCACGCTTAACTGCATACCTTTTTCTGCAATGTTTGTGGAAACAAACAGTTTTTTCATTGATCCACGCCTTCCATTTGTCATCTTTCAGAAGCCTACTTTTTTCTGAAAGTGTAGCGCCACATTACATCAAGTAGGCTACTGGATTATGATATATAGAGCAGGCGAGGAATTAGCTGGAGTTCAGTTGTTCTCTCCTCATTACATCAAGTAGGCTACAGGATTGTGATATATAGAGCAGGCGAGGAGTTGGTTGGAGTTCAGTTGTTTGCTACACATCGTGGAGTGAAGATCGTTCTCGTGTATCGTCATCCCCTCAAGGGTCAACGTTGTTTAGTTAGAATAAACAGTTCGCTCTAGTTTTCACTCGGTTATTTTTATGTGAGGCATCTCGTGCCCATATAATTGGTGACCCCGACGTGATTGTTCGTTGTTGTCGCACGTGGTCTAAAATTTTCGTATCCGTTGGTTTTTCCTACAATATGGTTGGAGACCAGGACAATGCGGCCGCAGACTTGGTCAACAGCAGAAACAATCCAGAGGATGGGAACAAAAACAACAAAAAGGGCGAGAACAGGATGCACGGGATAAAACACCACAGCAGGAAGTACAGGGTGCTACGCAAGCATGGGGTAAAGCGTCGCAAAGCGAAACAACACGCCCACAGTAGCAACAGCAACCACAACAACAGCAACAGCAACCACAACAGCAGCAGTGGCAAAAATCCCACCATCAACAGCAACAATCCCAACCGCGCCAACAACAGCAGCAAATCCAACCACGCCAACATCAGCAGCGACAACCACAACAATTTCCGCCTATGGCATCTACAACTCCACAGTCATCAGGACATCCCACGGTCGCATCTCAGCCCGCCCATACACGTTCCGGCAGAAGGGTCAGATTCCCTTCTCACTTGCAGACATTCGTTTCGACCTAAAGGTCTCCGGGGGGGGGCTGATGTAGCGCCACATTACATCAAGTAGGCTACTGGATTATGATATATAGAGCAGGCGAGGAATTAGCTGGAGTTCAGTTGTTCTCGCCTCATTACATCAAGTAGGCCACAGGATTGTGATATATAGAGCAGGCGAGGAGTTGGTTGGAGTTCAGTTGTTTGCTACACATCGTGGAGTGAAGATCGTTCTCGTGTATCGTCATCCCCTCAAGGGTCAACGTTGTTTAGTTAGAATAAACAGTTCGCTCTAGTTTTCACTCGGTTATTTTTATGTGAGGCATCTCGTGCCCACAAAAGAGTGTATAATCCTTTCTCTTTCACATACACTATCTCGTCCTTGCCGTTATTCAACTTGCTGTTGCATAATATACACAGATCCTCATACTCCATTGTCACTGAAACAAACTTTTCTTGTTTAGTAATAGTAAGTCATTTGTCACTTACTGACGTGCGTCTGTATTTTACAAATATCTACAAAATATTCGAAACAACTATCTGTTGGTTTCATATTAGAATAAACATACTTACTGGTTTAGAACTTGAAACTTCAATATCGAGAGAAAACTAAAAACGTAAATATTCAACCGAAGAATACAGAAAACTAGACAGAGCTTCGTTTATTCTGATCGAACAGTTCGTTCACAAATGAACAAAAATTTTGACCTGCAACTGAAACTGCCCTTGTAACACAATTGTGCCCCGCCAAACAACCATATATAAAACCTTGTGTGGGTTTCAAATGTCTCGATGAAAATTAATAAGGAGTTCACCAAATATCTTCTGCCCAAGAACGAAAGTCGGGTGGCTAAAGTCATAAATAAGATAAGGAAGTGCAAACGTATCGAATGTCGAGATCAGCCCACGTGTGTGTCTCGACGATTCGGGTATCTTCGGGTTTCGTATGAATTATTTTCTTTGAAGTCAATTATCTTCTAATTATGAAATGATGGGAGTTGAATGATTTTATGTTGTCAAATGCTCTTTTTCCACGCTATCGATTGGTGAAAATCATTTTCCGCTAGCTACTTTAGTTTGCTAGATATCAACGAATTAAAATTTCAATCGCGTTTTTTCCCAAAACTGCAATAGATAGAATTTTTTACATATTTTTACCGTAATCAGCGTTGTTGAAAGTATAATGCATCAAAAAGTCAGCTGTCCATCTAAAATTTCGATTTCAATAAAAGTTTGACTGGACTATAACTTTAGTAAAAAAGACATTGTAAAACAAATATGTTTTATGTTTTATGAGATATTGCACTTATACATATGTATGTGGTCACCCTTAGCAATAGGAAGTGAACTTGTTAAAAAGGGGCTAGGTACAAACAATTTTTTATTGATATTTTATGAACACTGCAAAATGTTGAATGAATCTGGTCGAAGTAGAATGTTGGTGTCTATTTCCAAGAAAGAAAGTCCAGATGTTGGTAATAAAGCAGACAGAATGTTATTTCCATTGAGACTTCTCTGTCGCCACAAATTGTATGACCGGTATAGGTACCTACTTCGACCGTGAACACTTGCCGACATCGTAAAATGAAACAGCATCTGGGATTTCGA
This sequence comes from Novius pumilus, assembly GCA_020654155.1. Lineage (NCBI taxonomy): Eukaryota > Metazoa > Arthropoda > Insecta > Coleoptera > Coccinellidae > Novius > Novius pumilus. The sequence continues at coordinate 49,864 of JAIFOV010000528.1, read as the reverse complement.
TGAAATTAGCAGGTCGAAAAAAAAAAGTGTCTTCATTCTATTGAAGCGACAATTTGAGTTATTATGACCCGGTTACAATTATTGCAATATTTTTGAAATGAATTATTTGCTGTATGATATTTGTGGATTTCCTGTTTCGTTTTCATTTCTTGCTCTTCGTTAAGCGCGTAAACGATTGCGTTCTCTAGGAAATTTGGCCTTTGTGATTTCACTAATATAAGTAAGTCTTTCTACAAACCAAAGATAAGAACATTTAAGGCTTGTTCGCGTAACAGTTCAATACAAGTTCTCTTTTTTCTTGAGTGAAATTTGGATTTAAGCAATTTGACAATTCGAGGTAACAGTTTTCCACTCTGTTGATATACGAAAGGACTGATTCGTTGTAGCCTTGTCGACAAGAATTCAATTATAATTGCCACTGACATCTAGTTCTTCTATCGGAATAAGTTTCCAAAAGAAATGTTCGCAGTTCGGTCCAGTTATTAAATGCTCTATTCCTAACAATTGCTCTAGCGTTATCCGTTAGTCGCGTTTCGATAAGTGTGAATAATTAATTTCTCTGTTCAGGTTTGATGATTTGATTTGCTTTATCACAGTTATCAATGAACTCGTTTAATTTGGATTTATTTCCATCAAATCTAATTATCATATCAGGTGTACAAATAAGTTTCCGCGGTTTTTATAAAAATTAGGAATTTATTGTGAAGGAACAGTACATTACGTTTTATTCAAAGTATTTCCCATCATTTGCCACTACTTTTCCTCATCTTTCTGGCAACATTCGGATACCCCGTCGAAAAAACTCTTCGTCTTTTGACACTATCCACAAATCTACCCAATTTTTCGTGTCTTCATATGATGTGAAGCGCTGCTCAGACAGACCATGTGCCATCGACCGGAAAAGGTGATAATCGGAAGGGGCTAAGTCTGGTGAATACGGCGGGTGGGGTAAAACTTCCCAGTTGAGTGTTTCCAAGTATGTTTTTACCGGCGCCGCAACATGTGGACGACGAGCATTATCGTGTAAAAGAATGATTTTGTCGTGTCTGGAGTAGTAATGGGCGCGTTTTTCCTTATGTGCCCGACTCAATCTCATCAATTGTGTTCGGTAGAGAGCTCTAGTAATGGTTTTGCGTGATTTCAGCAATTCATAATACACGATACCAAGCTGATCCCACCAAATACACAGCATGAGTTTTTGCCATGAATATTCGGCTTAGCTGTCGATGTTGATGGTTCGCCGGGCTTAACCCATGACTTTCTCTTCTTTGGATTATCGTAGTGAATCCATTTTTCGTCACCAGTGACTATACGATGCAAGAAACTCTTTTTTTTATTCCTGGCAAGCAGCATTTCACTCTTGCATAATCGGCGTTCAACGTCTCTCGGCTTTAGTTCATATGGAACCCAATTTCCTTGTTTTTGAATCATTCCTAACGATTTTAAACGATGTGAAATTGCTTCTTGAGTCACTTATAATGTAAGTGCAAGTTCTTTTTGCGTTTGGGACGAATTTTCCTCCAATAGTACTTCTAATTCCATGTCTTCGTACACTTTCGACCTTCCACTGCGTTCTTTGTCCTTTACGTCAAACTCGCCGTTCTTAAACTACTGAAACCATTCCTGACAACTTCTCTCACTTAAAGCAGCTTCACCATATGCTTCTAGAAGCAGTCGATGCGTCTCAGCTGCATATTTTTTCAAATTAAAGAAGTAAATCAAAAGTTCCCGCAAATGATGCTTATTCGGCTCAAAACTTGACATCTTTGCACGAAAAAAATTACGTGATGCTGATACAGGATCACTAGTACTTTAAGGTTATGGTGTTGCCGGATGACGAAACTTGGGATATTACGTTTTACATCTGACAATTTCTCCATAACCTTCTGGTGGGGTCATCTTTTGACAAACCGCGGAAACTTATTTCTACAACTAATATCTTTTACTTGTTCAAAAGCGACAGACATTTTCTATTCTATATATCCTTTTTCGTCTAATTCCAATTTGAATTCAGAAAGTGACGGGTATAAACTATCGTTGGTCATAAATTGATAGAAATTTAATACGGAGACGAGAACTGTTTCCACTTAAACGATTTGATTCTCTTGTTACACAAATATTTATATTTATATTGGATTGCGATGGAATGCATTTGCGTTGATCATGTAGTCGAGTAGAGTTGGATTCCTATTTTGATGAGTTTTGTTCATTCGAGATATAGGTTCTGGACTTTGACGATGTTTTGTGAAGAGGTTGTCGTATCTTCTTACCTCGGGACAAATCCTTTGCTGCAGGTACCGGATGAACAAGCTTCGAATCTTGTTGGTTTTCTGCACTTGAAGAGGATCCCACTTCTGACACCAATCGCTGACCGAACGATTGATTTTCCTGACGTAGACTTGTTAAACATATGCACGACGTCCTCTCCGGAATCAATTTGCCGTCGCTCAAAATTGCACATATATCTGTCGTCCATTATCCCACGTAGTATCTCGTACATAACCAGAGTCGTAGGCGTATCTAACCAAATCCAACGCTGACAATTTGTTCGGTCCATATTCTTCCACGTTATTCCTATGTATATCTCTCAAAAAGTCTAACATAGGTTTTCTAAAATTCCAATACACGTTATGAGAATCGTATTCAGATAAGTCAGAGTCTATTAATAATATATCTGGGCATCCACTACCCATGATGGTGTCATAATTGTCAAAAATTCGTATGCCTGACGTTGAAGATGAACCTGTATACACATGAGATGCGTCTATTTCGGCATCAGATCTTCCACACGCTACTCCTTCACTTCCTACGTAATTTACCACAGGAGAGATAACGGCTATCTGGGCGTGCAACGTAGTAAGAGGCAGAACATATATAGCCCGCGTAGGCTTATACGGAACATCCCTATATCCGACGGCGCCTGGAGAGCACGAGCTCAATTTATTCGACAAGAGCTTCATTGAGATTTTGTAATGGGTTTCCCGCAAGAATAGAAATCTTCACTTGATACTTTTTATTTGGAGAGTAATAGTAATTGACTCGGAGTTCACGACGACTACCACTGAGGTAATCATGCAGAATCTGTCCCTGGGTCACTGCGCATGCCCGAAAATAGAACAGCGTTGTCGGATTGTACCAGTGCATTTAATATATTCGTTTCAAGATTCTTCCGCTAGGTAACGCATATTCAAACGAATATGATGGTTATGTTATATTAATACGGAAATTCCAGATATTATTTCGTCTTGCTCCATGATTTTTTTGATGGAACGGTAATAAATTGTTGCTTTTGGTTTATAAGCGCTTTGTATTTCGAATTATCAGTTTTATAAATTGACAAAGACAATATTTCATATTTAGTATAGATTATAAATCTATACTAAAAGCAAAAAATGGACTGAATGAACCGACAAACGATGCGTTTGATTCGATAACTGAATTCGATCTGACTGCGGCACGATAACAACTCGACAAAACCGCACTTGGTCTCCAAAGAAAAAATGAGACTTCAACAACTACTTTTGGAATTTCTTCCAGTTTACCGAATATAGCAAGTTTAAAACTTGCTATAATGTTGCGTAATAATTGGGAAATAATAAAACAATGGTATTTACGTCATTCTTGACTATAATGAAAAAATTGGCAATGCAAAAAATAACAACTGATCACTACTACGTAATTAATGCTACAGAAGTATTTAAAAATTCTCATCAAAATGCTGTTTGGTGATCCTGGTCACTTCCTTAAATCTTCAGATAACGCCAATGTTCTGACGCAGATGTGGCATTTGTTAGCAATAGGTACCTGTAAAAATTTCATTGTTACTTTATTCAATCCCTTGCATCTTTTAATCATACTACTCTTATGTGTAAAAAAGAAAATGATAAATTATCCAATTACTGATAAAACTTACATAGGATAAATAACGATGAACTATGTACTTCTTCGATCTCTATCATTTCCTTAAGAAATCATGCCCTGACAGAGGAGAACACCATTCACTTCAAAGTTTCATAATCCGATATCCTACAAGATATGCAGTTTCATCCATGAATCGCTTTTACATGGCTTCCTCATTAGCTTTTCATATAATTAACTGAAATTATCAACGTGTTTAGTGTTTAGAAATGGCAGTATAGCACAAACTTCTTATATCTGATAAATATTCTATTTTTGCGTTAGTTGCTGCATGCAAGTAACATACCAATCTAGAAAAGCAGAGTTAAACGCATAATTAATAACTGAAAAAAGAAGGCGATGGTTATTCTGTAATGGAATGTTGGATTAGTTTATGTTAATCACATTGGCATCGATGGTAAATCTTTAGCATAACAAGGAATAATAAATACCTTTCAATTAATGCACTTAACGTTGGTTCTGTTCTGTCGGGAACTTCTACTAGATACTTCATGAAACATCTTCGGGTTACTCGTTCGATGCCTCCAAAGACCCAATGACCGGGGAGCCATCGACCTCGATGGTACTTCCGGTGGAAGAATTTGGACTCATCGATTTCCACCGTCTTCGATGTGCCGTCGGGGTTTAGGCCGCCAATGACTATTTCATTCTGAATGAAATATTCTTCGCAGACTTCCCGGCAGAAGTTGAACCAGTCTACGACGGTGTGCTCGCCCATGCCCAACTGTGCTTCTCTAGCCACCATCCACTGGGGATATTCGAAGGCCCAGCAGTAGATGATGACCAACAACTTTTTCAACGCCAAATTGCTGCCAGAAAGGAACGAACCGCTTCGAATACTGCAACTTTTGCCACAGTGTCGACATTTCCACATATAACCGTCATTAACTACTTGTGCTCTTTTACAGCACGTCATTTGAATATTACAAGCGATACAACGAACGGAATTTGCGATTAGTCCTCTTTTGGCTAACCACTCCATGGTCTCGAACGAAGCCATGGGGAGTGAACGAAGGCATCCAACGTTCTCCCCTCGGATTTCGCGGGGCTCATGATCACGGTTGGATTAACAATTTGTGTTAGAGGCAGTTCCTGAGCCATCTTGAAGTTGTAAAACTGCAAACTAAAAAAATATTAAAATTATTCACTGTAAAAATCACCTCTTAGTCGTCCAACGTGCTTGACACAAGACAGAATTAGGTTAACGCGCCAAAGTGATAATTATTTACGCGCTAAGCCGGTAAGAAAGGTTTCTTTAATCTATTCTATAACGGTTTCTACGATATCAGTAAACCGCATGAGTATTTCGACCATTTGGTAACGTCGAGCCTGTTTTTGACGTTTAATGTAACCAATTCCCAAATGTCGGTCAAGGTCAGGGACAGATTCTGCATGATTACCCTATCTTCACTCGGTTCTTCATTATTATTGAAATGTAACGTTTTCAACAAAGACTGAAAACGATTGCGAGACATGACAGATGGAATGAAATTTTTATACATCTGTTTTTTTCCCAATATGATTTGAGAGACGGTAAAGCTACCAAACCCATCAATATTACGATTCCTAAAAATTTTTCAATCTCTTCAGGATCTGTAGGGGACCAAGTTGTTATACGTGCTTTAGGCAGTTCATTTTTTTTATGCATTGCTGTGCATACCGATTAGTTTCTTGTACCTAAAACGAGTTGTACATGTAAAGTGCTAACATTCATAAGAACATCGATGCAACTTACCATTAGACATATTGTTTCGTCAGTCACTAACATTTTGAAAAAGTCGTATGGCGTTTTGTCATACTCTTCGTACATAATATTCAGAAATCCGTTGTTTGGCTGTCTAAACTCGAATTTTTTCAAATGTTCTCCACTTGCGGATAGCCATTCAATATCATCAATATTTTGATAATTTTCGGTAGTTTCTGCGTCAGAATCAGACGAATAATTTTCTTCATTTCGCAGTACTTGCTCTATAATATCGTCCAAGTTACTTGATGGGTTCATTGATGTGGATGGTTCTGCCAAATTCTTCATTTCATCCCTTTTAACTTTTTTTTTCTTTGAGGCTCAGTGTCATCCGAATCAGTTTCTTCTATATCGGGAAAATACTCATCAGATCCATCTGTTTCATATTCAACCGGCTCATCCTGTTCTTCCTCCGATAAGTAATCTTGCCACAACTTGAGAAGACGGGTTTATTCCGCTTCGTACGACATTTTTTTCGCAGGCACAATTAGTTGTACGATAAACGATGCACAAGACGGAACTAAGTACTAATGCAAATTTGTGAGCTGCCGGTCAGTGCGCTATCATCGAAAAGTATACTTGTCAATGCATGTTTGTCACGGTGACTCATTGGTCTCGTGCGGCCTTATGGTAAGTGAATGCATACGAGGGGCCGCACGGAACCAACAAGTCACCGTTTTTGAAATTGTCGTAAAATATTGAATGAAGAAACAGAAATCAAAATTATTTCTTGATATTGTATTCTATTCGCAAAATCAAATCGATTAGTGGGAAAAAAATTGTCGGCCGCTCGTGAATTTTTTTTTCAATGTAAACATTCAACGTGTTAACAATATACTAACCAATGGTATTCATCACAAATTATCAATATGGGACCTTAAAAACGTTATTCCTCAAAATATTGAAGTTACATTTTCTTCAACATACGAAATTTACAAGAAAATAGTGTTTTTCGCCTTTAAAATCGACTTTCCCAAAGATGGTAAATTTGGCAACACTGTGCAGATTTTCCCGTGTTTTATAGGTTATTTCAGCCAGATCGGATCAGCTATCGTGGCACTGGTCTTCAACGGAACACAACTGGTTGGTTACTCGAGTAAATTCACATAATTATTAGCGACTGATACATAATTTTACCGCAGCGAAGTTGTTGCCGCACGAAATTGGAAGTAATGTGGACTGTATGATCTTTGGCGATACATAAACTGACGTAATTAAACGGAAAGACCGGAGCGAAGGCGATCGCATACAATTTTCAGTTATGCAAGTTTTGTCACTTACCTGGAGCTTCGTGATAGTGATGCAGGGTACCCTGTCGGTGAAAAAGGCGATCTTGCTGTCGTCGGCTCTAGGAACGTGGATTCGAAATCGTACTTGCTTCTACGTCTTGTCGCGACTTATTTCGGAAACCGTATGCGTCTCGAATGCGCGTAAAAATTAACCCCGATAAGAAACATAAAAACTAAACCGAAACTTCCAATCTTGCTGCGTGCAGCAAAAGAAGTAAATCGATAGACCAGTCTATGTTTTAAATTTTTTATGAACGAATAGAGCTAGATAGGAAATTCAAACTCCCAGACTCTTCTCACCTTGGCAAAATATTCTTCTTATAATGTTGATTATCATATACTGTTATATGAAAAATTGAATACACCAAAAAAATATATAGAAGAAATTGCATGCGTACATGAAAATTCGTCTTCTCACAGGAAATGAATGTTTCGGTCGTAAAATGTGCCATGAAAAATACGTACAAAAGAAAAAAAGCCACTACGTATCATTGGCCGGATGGTACCGAGCGATCTGCCGCAAAAGTCGCCCTCGCGACCCGTTGTATATTGCCTCCAAATGAACTCATCCAAAAGTAGCTCGGAATCATACTTGGAGTCGTTCCATTCATCCGCTTGAGTTTGCTTTTTGCGCGGCCCCAAAAAGCTGGTTTGTGCACGCTCCGCTAATGGAGTCGACAAAATGCTCTTCATGGTTGGAACGACGGGATTACGGGCCGCTTTGATACAGAAATATGCATTCATTAACCTGGTTTGATCCACAGTTCAATTAATGGGAATAGCGATTTCCTTGTTCGGACAGGGACACGTTGCAGAATCCTCCGTTTAGTCTGTGCATCGTATATTTTCATTCAAAAAAACTTATCCATCTCCACGATTTGTCCAGGGCCCCCTAATTGGAGACGGTTCTCTAAACGGGAGCATAAATCCCGGAAGAAATTGTTGAAATCTATGACGGTCTTTTTACTTGAGCCCGTATACGCGTCATCCGCCCACTTCTACCAAGTCTTCAAGATTTATTTTTGATTTGAACAAAAAACTTCCAAAACGTATGCTCTGTTTTTGGCCTTTGTATCCGAGACACCTCCAAACATACCCGTTCCTAAACGATGTACTTTTTACCAAAGTCATCGTTTTGGAACGACAAACAGCACATACAGGAGGTGTCCTCCTGAGCACCCCAGCGTTGAAGGAACCATCTCGCACGATTCGAACTACTCACAGCGTATGAAAGCTGGCGAAAACAACGCGAGAGCATTTTCAAAAATTAAAACGAGTGTTACTTGCTTCTTTGTCGACAAATAGCGGAATAAAATGTGTACAGCGCTTGCAACCGATTTCTGCTATGGGGTTCTTTGCACCCGTACACAATGGGGCCGATGGCTCCCAAAACCTGACCAAAAGTCGAAACATAAAATAAATGGTCTGATTACGAATCCGTTATCAAACTTTGGAAATTCAAAATGGCCAATCCAATATGGCGACTAAAATCCTTGAAGTATGATAATGCACATATATTTTTTATTTGAATGTGAAACGTGGCAAAAATATATTTTTTTTATCGCGTAAAAGACATAATCATCAAGAACGTGGTTTATCATGACCAAAATTTTTTGATACCATATTTCAGTACAAAAAATTTTCTTCATAATCAGAGTCAATATTGGATGACGCTGATTCTTCTGGCGTACTAGAATTAGCATCAGAATCTGTTTGGAGTTCTTCTGCAATATTTTTACCTGCAGGCTCTGATGGAGGTGTTGAATGTTTTATAACTTCAGCAGACAATGATTTTAATGGTTTCCTAGGTGTTTGAAACAACAGGATCACACTTTTCCAAAAATTTGTTGGATACATCTTCCATAGTTTTTTCTCTGAAATATTTTCGTGCGTGATGCAATCGATAGTCCAAATAATTTGACAACTGACCAATTGGCAAGGTTGGATTTGATTTAGCTTTTCCATGAAGTAGTAATAGTGTACTTATGGTAAGCCTCGAGATTAATATCGTAACCGCACGAACTTGTATGGCCTCCCTCACAAGAAGCCCATGAAGGTCCAAGAGACGTTCCTCCAGCCGGTTCAAAATTATTTGGGCAGTTTGGTTGTTTGCATGCACCTGATTTCTTCTATGGTCATGTGCCTTTTTCCGATATGTTTTTTTTAACGGCAGGTGAAACCTGACGCTAGGTCTAATGTAAAATATTTTTTCTTTCCTAACTTGTCTAATATACTTTCTATTTGGGGTAACGGATATTTGTCGTCGATAGTTTTTTCATTTAACTTCCTAAAATCTATGGCCATACGCCACTTCGTTTTACCTGATAAATCTTTTTTCTTGGGTACAATTGTCACATAGAAATCGGTTCCCTTAGTAATGGTGAAATGGTGCGCCGAATGCTAGGCCACCAAAGATACATCTCGTTCCACCTTGGGAAAATTCATTCACCTTACCCTACGTGACTTGAAGCCGTCCGGCGGATACCAGGAGCAGGTCGATTGCGACATTGCGGTTGGTAAGCAAACAACTAAGCAGTCTGCTACTGAACAGCAGGGGATATAAAACGCAGCGCAGGCTCCTGGAGCGTCATCGATACCGTAGCGATATGAGTCGAATTTCAAGTTGTTATTGCTAGTGAAATATTGTTTATCGCAACGTACCCGTTACCCAATTTCTATTGACATATTTCGCCTTCGACAAATATATGTCAGGAATTTGTCATTTGTTTTATTTATCAGTTGGGCTAGCAATCCCGAGGACCTCTCGACGACGACTGTCGCCATGCCCTGATTTTGCTCTCGAAAAATATTCACACGTGTTTCGAGAATTCCCGCATTTGTGCTTTGTCAACAAGTGTTCTGTTTATGACCATTTGTCACGCTCGGACCACTTAGGGTATCGAAAATATCAAATAACGCGAGACCATAAATCTCCAGTATATAGAAGGATTTATTGTTATTAGTATAAACTATTTCTTTTATATTTGAAATAATAAAAAGTGGCTGACACGGCCATTCTGACATGCGGCCGTCCCTGGTCGCTATGCCAAAATGTTTACTCGTTTCCTGAAACAAAATTTCCTCCACTACTTCTTTTCACCGCTCATCCATCCTGACTTTAGGAATCAAGTAATTATCATACCAAAACGCCACGGTCTATTCAATCAAAGTCTCAAATCTAAGAGACTCTTCTTACTATCTACAATAGTAACTCAGATTTACCTTTAAATAACTCAACTATGGTTGCAACAAACAAGCTTCCAATGAATTCACAAAATCGCAACCTCAAAAAAAACAAACATAAAAAACACGTCTTACAATGACTGTCCAATCATCGGCGGACAATTTTCATCGCCACTACAAATCACAATACTCCAGCCATTAAGCCAGACCTACAAGTACAACCGCAGTAGTCTTCGTCACCGCAGCGACACATCATTATCAACAACTACCGCAGTAGTCTTCATTACTGTAACAACATCGAACTATGCACTGTTACACGCAACCGCAGTTGCTTCGGTCACCGCAGCGACACATCATCATCAACAACTACCGCAGTAGTTCTCATTTTCGTTACAACATTGAGGTATGAATCCTCACACGCAACCGCAGTTGCCTTGGTCACCGCAGCGACCAGCAATACATTTAATCATAACACGCAACCGCAGCTGCGATCGCCACCACAGTGACAAAAGAATACTCTTCTACGTTTCTCCTTTCATCATCAATACACAAAAATCAACACATTCTAGTATGTGTACTCTTTGTCGAATCGATACTAGTAACCTCAACTAAGATTGTTAACTCAGCTACAAAACAGTACGTATAAGCGGACTTACTTTCGTAGATATGAGAAGTAATACCCCTCGGCCGCACGAATACCGCTGACTGCAGGAAATGATGCAGGGCAGCATCAAAAGCAGTCGTGTGGCCGGGTTGCTACTCTTTCTGTGAACTGGTCGGCCTTACGACCGAAGTCAAAGAGTAGTAAATGAGATAAACTGACTTGAATGCTTGTCTGGTCATCAGCACAGATCGAGCGCTGTGCACGAAAAGATGATATACTATTCAAGCATATTTATATCCATCCAAATGAATATTCAACGTCGTACTGACAGTCGATGATAAAGACGGCAGTCGACCAGTGTGTAGCCGGTGGCGACCGGGCAGCAGCATTAACACCGGACTGTGTGTGGCTGCAGTAATAGAAAAGTTTTGTATGGTGACAAAACCATCCGTACTGCAGCAGAATACGTTGGTCTTTGATGTGGCGAAGAATGATAAACACTGAAGATGTGGAGTTGTTCTATGTTTTCTGAAAGATTTCTTTATGTGATTGCAACGAAGAATCATCACACTACTGTGACAGATCTCGTTACAGAAGCAACATAACGAGGAATCTACTGCAACAGAGTTCGTTACCGCACCAACGAAACAATTGTTACATCCTTTGTCAATAATGCAAAGAATGATAAACGTTTGGAGCTATTATTGCTATTGTTGTGTACGTGAAGTACGCAAAAGTATTCGGACACGCTTGAAAGTTGTTACAATTGTAACGGCACCTCTCTCAAATTTAATCTTTTTTTTTTGCTTCATTTGGTCTTTCATTCGTAACGGCATCTTGATTTGGTCACTTGAGCTGAATTTCACCAAAATAATCTGCAGGCTTGATATAAAATTGGGCAAAAACAATGTGTAAAATTTAGTAGTTTCATGACATCTAATTCACAATTACTGCGAAACAAAAGTGAAAGAAATAGTCAAACGAGTGAAATATGCGAAGTGCTTGAGCCAAAGCCAAGTGTTCAAAACAACTGTAACACAACCTTGCACGCACCTCACACGTCAAACACTGCGCTGAATTCATGACTGTTTTGTTCCGATCAATTTTAAATTACCAAACAATTGTCATCTATATGAATTGATTTCGTCTTATCTCTTAATTGTTATTTCAAATTCTAGAACTAGGTTTCAGTTCAACCTTATCGTTTTAACATTCATTTTGTTGTATTATTTCACTTCTTCCACAAACAACTTTATAGCCCCCAAGAATTCGAGAACTGTCAACCTTCACACTTTTTTTTTTTTTTTAACACAAATTAAAATGAACAAGTTCAATCCGGTCTGATGCTACGAAACCACACAAAGTGATTTCGACAGTCGCTTAATATTCTCTCAAAACCCATTGCAAAGGAGAAATTTATGTAACATTTATTCATTGCATTTTTCTGCAAGAAAATCGTCAACAGAGCAATTTAAGTACGCTGAATTGAACACAAAAATTGGGCATAAGTTTCGGAACTTTGCCCTGTGCGGTCATAAAATTGTGAACACCTAGACTAACAAACGTATTTAACATAGTATGAGAAACCATATAATTCATGTTTCGCTTTTTCTCATTTGAATGAACGTGGTAAAAATTCGATGAAGTATTTTCATTTTTTTTTTTATCAATATCGTTACGAACTTCTACAATTAATAACTATTTCTGCTGAAAATGTTTAGCAATTTTCAAACTAAAGCGATCGATAATACAAATGATTTCAATCATTTACTATCACTTACTGTACCGGTTAAATTTTCTAATGTGTACCTTATTTTCACTTGCGCCACCTGATATTTGAGACGTACAACTAATATTATCACTTAGATTCGTGATGTGTGTGCGGTTAATGGTTGAAATAGATTCTGGTTTTAGAACGATTTATTGTTCCAAGTCCAACGTTGATTAACAAAGTTTTGTCATTTTTGCACGCTTTTAAAAAAAGCAATTAGTCCTTATAATCACTACACCAAGGATGCTTTACGGTTTACCAATACGAAATTCTAGAAATCATTTCGGCGTAGATGGTGGTAATAAAGCCCTCAATTCAAGTTTTGACAGGGAATACAAGATTATCATGTCATCAATTTACTTCCTCTTCATCTCATCATCGTACACTTCCAAATAGAAATCAAATCAATAATAAACATTATCATACAATAACTTTAAACAACTGCCACATGTTTAATTTATTGAAACATTCAAATGGTTCCAATTATTGTGTCGTCATTTCACATGATCAGAGTTCCAACCAACAAAGATAGATTACAATCAACAAGTATTTTGTGTCCAAAAAGAAACTTGCGATTTATAAAATTGTCTCAAAGTTCATAAATGCACTATGTTGTATAATCCACTGTAATTAGGTTTTGAAAAGCACTCGACAATTCGTCAATTCCTAACGTCATCTATGCCTCTTTAAGAACACAGGAAAAATCCTCATAAGTGTTTTCACTAAATGAAATGACGTCATGTTTGATAAAATTTACCATGGATAACGTTTCAAGATCATATGATCATTTTATTTGCCTATTTACCAAGTGACACCACTAAGAAAATTTCAAAATTATATTGCAAAATTGTTCTATAACCAAAACATAAAACATCGGTAGGCACATTACTCTCCAAGAAGTGTAATTTTGGAAAGAAACAAAAAAATTATTGAAAACAAATTTCAAATCACAATTCAAACGCAGACAATAACTTCATAAAGCAAGGACAATTGAACTTCTCAAACGTGACAACGAATAGGCATTATGCTGCAGAAGAAAAATCAATCTCAAACTAGAAAATCGTTGTTTTAATCTTACCAACTCCAAAATTTAATTTGTCAGAATCGAGGTGAATTTATTTTACCGTAAATCTAATTCGAAATTCAAAGAGAATTACATTCACTAAAATTTCCAGCATTTTGATACGTTAATATCATCAGTGTACGAGAACGTAATCCATTTATCTAAATCCACATGAAATTTTGTGTTGGAACGCTCATAAAATCAAAAGACGCAGCTATCATTTCGAACTAACCGTTTGCTTAAAAAAAACTTTCATTTTTATATTCGCTTCGAAACTCTACATTCAATCAAAAGACACAAAAAAATCAAGAATAATACTTTCCATCAGTCGGGAAATAATAATAACGAATTAATTATTTGCTTATTTGGGTGTGAAAACTCATTCTTCACTTGGAGTGAACGATAACAAATCGTCTGCCTGCCTCCAATAATCATGTGCTGAAAGATCGATATTGAAAATAACAATTCGCATCGATAAATGTTTTCGGTAACGTGAAGTATGGAACAAACGTTGTAAACAAAATCATGAATCAAATTCTATATTTTGTTCAATACCATCTACCATGCTGTATCCACGCATTAATTTCTAAAAAAAACAATATTTCACGTAAACATCTAAATAAAATGCCATATTTTCCCTTTTAACGTTGTACAAAATTCAAATTTAAATTATACAAAGTAATAAACTGTATCTTACGAAATCTTCAGTGAAAATACGTACATTGTTTCTCCTCTCCTTTTTTGAGAAAATAATCCTCGCGTCTTCATCAACGGAATCAAAAGGAAAAGGAACCACTTACCACAAAGACTTTTCTCTACTCAGGAATGGTCCGAAGACAAAAAATATTTACGTGTTTTTTTTTTTGCTGCAAATTTCTAACGATCGACAACGGTCGTTCTTCCTGAGAAATCGGCCACTTTCGAAGAACCACCCAAGACATAACGACGTAAAAGCACTTTTCGCACCGGTACAATATGATGATCTACCGGAATAGCGATTAGCTCTTTCTTTCCTCACATTTATCGAACACAAAAGACATTTCACTTCGAAACGAAAACAGCCCAACGAAAAAATTTGCGACAACCGTATTTCTTTTGCGACATTCAAACAAACAGAAAATTGGGCGTTCATAGGTCTATCTCACTTCTGATGTCAGGAATTTGTTTTATTTATCAGTTGGGCTAGCAATCCCGAGGACCTCTCGACGACGACTGTTGCCCTGCCCCTGATTTTGCTCTCGAATACACGTGTTTCGAGAACCCAATTCCCACGCATTTGTGCTTTGTCAACAAGTGTTCTGTTTATGACCATTTGTCACGCTCGGACCACTTAGGGTATCGAAAATATCAAATAACGCGAGACCATAAATCTCCAGCATATAGAAGGATTTATTGTTATTAGTATAAACTATTTCTTTTATATTTGAAATAATAAAAAAAGTGGTTGACATATATTAAATTTTGTATATGAAATACTGAAATTCAAATACAATTTTTTTATGTGATTTTTGTCAAAATATGTGAATTCAAATACTGGTAATATGTAATATGTTTCGTTTGAATAGCTATTCGAAACAATGAAGAAACTGTGTTCTACGTAAAAAATTTCGAAGATGTTCGTAACTTTTTGAGATCGTCATTGATATAATTATTACAAAAATATAAATTAATATGCAGTCTCTGTATGTATTTTTAGTTGAATTAGTAATTTTTTTCGTACAAGCCGGAATATCTTTCAAATCAACGGAATATTTAGAAACCTTGGCAAAGAGGATGTTCAACCAGAAAACACTTTATTTAACAAGTAACAAGAAAAATAAAATGAAATGAAAAAAAAAAGATAAGGAACATAAAAATGAGTGAAAAGTAAATAAAGAATACTGTAAAAAACGTTTGTAAATATTGGCAAATTGATGAATTAATAAAAAAAAGAACACTTCAAGTTCGATCCGCTACAGTCAATTGTCGTTTCCATTAATGAACATTATCTCCCGTACTTTTCCGGACTACAGGCGGTTTCTGCGATCGGAGAGGAGCTGTCCAGCCTTCGAAAATACCCTTTCGCACGGAACTGATGTGGCTACTGTGCCAAAATTAGTCAGGAACACTTTACTTAAATTCGAAAAATTATGGAAGTGATTTTTCCACTAATTCAATGGATCCCCGTTACGTTGCAAAAAACTAGATATCTTTTAATTTCCATTTTCGCTTGGGATTTAGTGGGTTGCGCATTTGTTGCCGGAGTGAAATTTTCTGCCTGTTTATCGAATTTTGACCAAATAGAATATTTTACGTTTGTTGTCATATTTTGTGGGATTTCCTTCTGTTTTTCCATGTTAACTTCTGATTGATTTAGCGATATTGCATTTGAAACAAAGTCTATCGCTTTATTTTTTGCATTTTCGGCATTCAAATCACACGAGAATCCGATTAATTTATACCGTGGATCTAAAAATGTCGATAATATCAAGGTAGGGTTTTGTTCTGTATTTTTAAATCTCTCATTGATACCCTTTATAATATTTTCCAGTACCCGTTTAACTTTACATGAAAAATTTTCCAACCTGATTTCGTACATATCTCTCAAACCATTTATGATAATTATTACCGATGACAGGGTAATGTATCTCTCACCACTGATCATTTTTGTAGCTTCTTCCATTGGATCCAATATAGTTATTAAATTCTTCATGGTTTCGATGTCATTGTTTGTGAGCATTGGCCAATCTTCTCTGTTCAAAATCGCCAACACTGTCCGTATTTCTTCTTGAATGTCCAATATCCGTTCCATCATGAAAAATATTGAATTCCATCTCGTTTCAACGGCCTCCTTGAGTTTCTTCACGGGACGGTTATTCTGTTTTTGATGGTACTCCAATTTGTTTCGAGCAGAACTGCTTCGTTTGAAGTGGGAAACTATCTTTTTATTTTTTTCAATCAATTCTTTGACAGGAGACACCTTTACGCTGTCTTGAACAATTAGATTTAAAGAATGTGCTATACATCCTGAATGAGGCCAATTGAGTTCACCAATTATGGCTTTCTTTATATTACTAGCATTGTCGGTTACACACCAAAAAATTTTTTCTGGTAACTGTCATTCATTCGTGACATGTTTCAATTGCTCTGCCAAATTTCTGGATGTGTGATTGTTGCTATAAAGGAAATCAAGTAAAAATTTTTTAATTTCGAAACTTTCATTCACATAATGAGCTGTTACAGCTATGAAAGCTTCATTGCTTATTGATGTCCAACAGTCGGTGGTGATAGTAACTGCTTCAGCTGTGTGGATAATAGCACTTATATTTTCTTTCTTCTCTAAATATTTGGACGGGAGTAAAGTATTCCCTAATACGTTCCTTGTTGGTATGGAGTAAGAAGGATTTAAAGCGGAAGTGTAAGCTCGAAACCCTTGGTCTTCTACAATAGATAGCGGCTGAAAATCTTTCGTGATCAACTCTAATAATTTGCTGTCTATGGTCTGTTTTTTTGTGTATATCCATTTTTTTTTTGGTATGTTTAAACATGTCTGCATCACGCGTTTTCATTTAATACCTGTAGAACAAGGTGCCTCTATGGTACGTATTTCATTATCGTTCTTTCTTGAATTTTCATAAATGGCAGAGGCAGCGTTTGTATTAATTTCATTTTCACAAGAAATCTCCGAATCGGGAAGTAAATTACTTGACTGAATGTCCTTTTTTAATTTTATTGATAGATGCTTTGTTCTTAAGTGATTTTTCAAATTCGTAATGGAGCTTTTATATTTGAAGTTTTGTTTGCAAAATTGACAGGAGGTGTTTCGAACAATGATATAGATAGACGAAGTGGTTCAAGTACTTAGAAGTATTTTCCTGAATTCAATTTGTCGTGTTCACGTTTCGAAATAATGGTAACTACTGACGCATTCTATCCTCTAAAAAAACTTTTAAAAACGACATTGATACGTTACAATGGACCAGTCTGTTTAATATCAATCTGGTACGTACCTACCATAAAGATCCCACTATATTAGATATTTGTTTGGCTTGGCTTCACTGAAATTTTGCAGTTAGTGTAGACAAAACAAAAGTAACAAGGAATTCAAATCATTCTAGATTTGGCTGTACTGACACAAAAAATGATTTACGACTTCAATATCAAAACATCCTAAAAAAACTATACATGAATACTTTCATTAAAAATACATTCTTACGGTATATGTAGTTCGAAAGAGTACTCATGTTTTGAAAAACGAAATGTAATTACGTTTCGAAGTTTATGTTCACATATGAAAGTTTATATAATAATAATTTAATGAATTTGAAATTCTATTCGTATGAGATATTTGGAATAGAAACATTTTCTTATTTCGGATAGGGAAAAATATCTAAAGTATAATTGGGGAACTCTCAAAGGGATAGAGATATTTATACTTGGAAACATATACAAGCAGTACGTCATTCGATATTCCGTTTCTACTGGGAACAGATTCCGCTTTTCGGCAAATGCATGAACCTGCTTTTTTGAACTGCTATTACACAAAAGCAATAACAACTATAGCAGCTCTAGGATTTGAATCGCAATGACCCATCACTAGCACGTGACTGAACAGGGATTGTTTGCTGAGTGGTGCTTGAGGTAGATGCTCCAACATTCATCATAGCAGTGACTTGAGAGGTAATTGTAGCTAAACCTTTCTCCACCTCTGCAATGGCACTTTTAAGGACTGCCACATTGTCAACCAGGTTGGTAATGTGCCGAGTGATATTATTATTAAATTCCATTTGTACCCCTGCAATTTCCTCTAGAGTGCTTGTACTCTTTCTTTCTGCCCATATGATGTACGCTGCGAGGGCTTCATTAGAGGGTGATCTATCACTCCATCTGTTAAGGTTTCTAACTTGATGTTTCTGAATTCCTCCAAGTAATCTTGGGTGGTAAATGTTACCTCTTCATCTGATCTGTTATCAGATGGATCATTTTCCAATGGCTGATTTGCCGACAGATCAGGGAAAGAAACCTTTGGTTTTGTCTCCGAATTTTGCTGGTGATCCCGCACTAAGGGAGGTAAAAGGGAGGACAAGCCAGTTACCGAATCAACACTTTTCTCTTCAGATGTGCCTTCCACAGGCTCCTCAGTCTGGGATACTAATAGCCCCATTGACGGAGTTAATGAAGGACTGTCTTCAATGCCAACGGTATCTTCCAACAAGGGAGGAGAGTGCACAGGTGCTGTAACAGACTTTTCTCTGTACTTCTTGGTGTGTTTCCCCTTGTTATTGCTTTTGGAGGAACCACCTTTAGTCAATTTCTCCAGGTCTGTTACCACCTCCGGGAGGAGTGGTAATACAGGCTCTGTGTGTGGCAGAGGATCAGGAGAAAGTATTGGAATCCCTGGAAGCTATGTGAAATCTGGGGTCTTAGTTGGGTCTTCTGCTTGCTGCGCACATTTGCATTTGTCCCCATCCATGTGACAGATGGGACAGTTCACGACAGTTGTTGTTTCTATAGCAGGAGCGTGGATAATTGGGAACGTATTCACCTGCTCAGAGCTGACCGGAATTCCAGAAACGCTGGAGATAAATTGAGAGGTCCACTGGTCAGTCACTTCCTCTAAAAGTGACTCTGGATCGACAGGTGCGGTTTCTAAGGCCTTGGAGACTCGTTTAGATCTTTCAGAACTCATAGCATCTAAAACGGAGTGGTACTTCCCGACGCGGTGCCGGCCGAGTTCCTGCGACGTGAATCGTATTTCGATACGTTGAGTTTATAATAAATTTATATTTTTTGTTTCTAAGATTGCCGCGATTTTTTCTAACGAAGAAACCTCCCTTTCTTTTAACATCAATTCTTTTTCTTTTAAAATTAGTTTTTTTTCTTTCAGTTCATTTTTTTTCTTTTGTTCATATTTTCGGTTTTCCGCCTCTCGCATAAAATCGAGCTTTTCCCTGTAATATTCCTTTTTAAGGGCCAATTTTTCTGCCGATATAGTGGCCAACCTATCGGCAGCAGAAGCAGCTACTTCGAGTTTTCTTGCCGACGATAGAGTATGTCTTTTTTTCTCTGAAAAAAAAAAACAAATGGTTTCAATATTTCTTCGAAATAGGTATAGACAAAGTGCAGTTAATTTTCTAAAAAATACATACTAATGTTAGGCTCAACATGCGAACTGCTAGGCCCGGCAAATCTTTATCGCCAACTTCTTGAATCGCTATTGATAATACATGAAATGTAACTTTAACTGAACTGAAAAATAAAATAGTTTCATAACTTTCTTTCTTCACTTTCGTGTATTATGACCTCCGGTGCTGCCGGTGGTTCATTAGTTATGAAATCCTAAAACGATACAGAAAATAAGAATAATAAAGAGGACTCTACATTAGTTACAAAATTGACAGAGGATTCTTGTACTGTAGAATGGCCAACTACAGATACTTCACTGACGAAGCTTTCGTCACAAAGATGTTCCACGGCGCATACTCGGTCGAGTTATCTTCGGAAATTGGAACTTCCCGTTTTTTCTTGAGCAATGCTTCTTCCTCTCAAAGAAATAGATGATTTCTGTATAAATTATAGTTTCATAATTAACAATTTTAAAAAATGCACCAATTGTGATATACTTGTATCAAATACCGAGACTCTTCTACATTGCGAAACTCATTTCAACGAAGTAATACCGTCGAAGATAACATCGGCGCCTTGTTTATCAGTTTTCTCTGACTTGGACCGACAACCGCTCGCCATGCGGCGCGGCGTCGAGTTCGTTCAACAGGGAGCTTTGTCGGGCGAAAAAAGACGTTGATAGACTATTTGGGTATGTTTTCACTAATGAGAAGAGTGTTTCTTATTTAGCAGCATAGCTCATTAATACAATATCCATTTGACAATAAGTGCAAGATGATTAGTTAGTAAATCTACTACTCTATTTATCGTACTTACCTTCGGCATTCAATTCTTGAGCGATTTTTTTTCCAAATTACGTCTTTATATTCCGCATTCCTATACTGATCATTCGTCTGGTCGTACAGGACGAGATATCTTCTCACAGATTCAATTAATTCTTCCGCTCTAATCATTTTTTCCACAATTCAAAACGCTAACCGGCAAACCGAAATCATCCGACACGTGTCATGCAAATATAGAACGAATATAAAACAAAATCGGTGTGTGATGACCAACCTTGTTTAATATTCGTTGATATCGTTCGCAACGTAAAATTGGTCATTCTTTAATCAGTTGAAAGAATATTTTTCTGTACCGGCGCTTTTTATCTGAGACTCGTGTCACGTAAATGTGTGCGACCGATGGATCGAAAATAAAACTGATAGTAAATAGTGAAAACATTCACATTTAACACAAAATAAACAGGAAAATCGTTTCAAAGAAATAACCGAAATATTTACATCGTGAATGAGGTTATGGTACTCCACACAATAACAATCACGTGACCGAATTAGCTTCCAATTATTGACGATTCGTATCAAGTTACGACATCCCTCACACCGTTGCAAGTGGTATATCGCTTGCGAAATTTCACGAGTGAACTCAAACATAGGGCCCCTGAAGTGTATGCAGTTGAAATGAATATATATACGTAAAGAATGGTATATTACCTTGTATTGCCAGGCAACAGATCCAAAAAAAAAGAAATCGGTTAATAGCTCCTTAGCACTTACAGCATTTTGTTGTGCATGATGGCAAATTTCTGGGAATACAATTATTATCTTCGGCAGATGCGGTCCTTAGTATACGTATATTATTGGAATAATGGAGAATACATGTAATTAAAATGATCTTCTCGACATAACCAGGCTTGGAGTTGATTTTCCTTGAATAAACTCGAAACTTTGTTCCAAAATACCGAACGCATTTTCAAATAAGCGCCATGTACGGCAATGACGGTAATTAAAAATTATTTTCTCCTGGTCATTAAAAGTTCTGTTTTCTACATTATCTTCAGATTTGTCGCAATTTTCTTCAGGTAAGAATAATGATTCATCATTTATTAGACGACTCAACTCTTCAATGTCATGGGGATTTTTCAAATTATAAATTTTATTATTCATTTTCACGAAGCGAGAAAAAAATGTGCAAATAATCGAAAACAACGATGTTCAGTGACGAAATATTCAAACGTGACTAGGCGTGCTGTGCCTAACAGACCCACGCACCACAATTGAATCGGTAAAGAGGTAACACAAAACTTATTGCTATCCATTCAAATTGGTTGAAGTTCCGAAACTTAAATATCGTACTGCATGATGATCTTATCACATAATTTAGGCTGATTCTTACATTAATTTTTTGGGAGTAATTATTGCGCTTCATGAAACCAAGTATATGTATGTACCTAAATAAATTGTAACAAAAGAACTTTTTTGGTGATTATACGATGCTGTTATAAAATTATATGATGATATAATAACACATTTTTTCGTTCTGAAATATACGAATAGATTTCTTTTTTGCGGTCTCATTTATAGTTTGAATGTATCGCTTATATATTTCTACTATTCTGTTCTCGTTTTAAAATTAATCGTCAATTTGGAATACTTGGCTACGTGGAACTACTATTTTACAATTTGTTTGTCCAAGTTCTGCTAGTGCTTTTGTAGCCCTAATACAATCGAGTATTTCAGGTAGGCGATTGTACTAAACTATTCACTGTTTCCACAAATTGTTATAATTCTGCTTATTGATAAATTCGTTTACTGTTATGTAAAGTATATTTGGAATTTGAAACGAGAATGTTTTTTCAGTACGGAACAATGTAATGTGTGTTGTAACATGTAATATGTGGTATAATTATACCACAGATTTCAAATGTGTAATCAGTAGCTACTTTTATTTTCTCAGATATATTACTATCTTGTTGCTGGCGTTGATGGTATTATATAGACTAAAAGTTTTTATTGACATCTATTTTTAATATGTAATTGTATTATGTCGATGAACAAGTATTTTGATTTGAGTAATTTTGCTACAAGTAATGGAACCATGTGGAATACCATTGAATGTAAAAAGAATGTAAATTCTATTTAATCAAGTTAATTTATAGTTTGCTTCTGCTTGTGTCTTGACAAGAGGTTTCTGTATTCAGAAACTGTAACTGAAATATAAAATTTTACAATCGCTACTGAGAGGACTGTGGTTCATCACTTTGAAGTTGTAATATGCTTGGGACGTGGTTAATGGCCATAATAATGGAGGATCGAGGCAATTTTACTATTTTTCGAATTTGTGGGCCGATTTGCAGTAGATGGAGGCCCTGGTGCCCAAAAAGTGTCACTCATTCTCCGATCAATACGTTAATGACAGAAGCAGTGTCCAATTAGTCAGCATTTTCGTTTAAGAAAAAAACATGTTTGGTCCATAATTCATTGCAGGATCAGTGAAGCATGGGAAATGACGGTGTATAATGCGAAAATTCGTCGATGAACCAAGGAAGTTTGTACGCGGCGCGACTTTCATATTTGGATTAATGGACTGAACACAAATGGTGATATCAGTTTTATGTAAATAAATTGATAATCGGTAATCAATAATGTGCCCGAAAGAAACATATTTCTTTCAAAAATCTGCCTACAGGACCAAAACCTTTTGCAATAAGTGAGATTCCTCAGAATAAGAAAGTCTACATTGCGTCTTCTGATGCCCAATAGTCGCAGAAAATAAAACGAAAGTTTAGGAGCAACCAAAGTGTTCAAAACTTCTTGGCTCACACCAACTTCCAAGAGAAAAACAAACAATTCATATATAAATCAATCGATTGCGAGTACATGAATCGGTGATGGGAAGACATTTTTGAAATATACACCGCGTTCCAGACCTGATATTAATGACCGCTATATTTCATTGAAGAATCGGATTGACAAAAATTGTTAATATTTCTAGTTGTAGGAATTCGCCATATGTAATATTGTAATCTGTAAGCAGAGGTTCGCATACATTTCTGAGAAATTTGTGTCCCAATTTTTTTCATTCCATTTTGATAGTGATGACTTCAACTTTCCACATTTTTTGCATGACATTTTTAATCGAAATACAACTGTAAAATCTGACAGAAATGTAGACGATCTCGAGAAATTCCACCTTGATTCGCTGTTATTGTCTAATGTATAAGCACCAAAAAGTTGGAAGCGTGGATTTTTCCACCTAAATTGGACATAGAGTTTTATTCATATGATATTTGTGGTTTTGAAATTTCAAACCAATTTGATGATGCAATTTTCATACTGATTAAAATGTTGCAAACATTGAAACACCATTTATTACATACCGATTTTCAAAGGGGGGCGGTATGACACTATTTAAACAACAGTAATTGTAGCGCATAGGAATTTAATATGTGGAATAGTCGCAGAAATGTAGACTGATTCTAAAGTCAATCAAATTTTTATGAATATACATTACAAAGAAAGTGAAGAAATGTATATATAAAATTTGCCAATTCACATCATTCGATTATATTAAGAAGAATAAATTTCAATATGACATCTGGAACTTTGTAACTCGTTATAGATGTAACTTGGGTACCGCTCCTTCAAACGAACTTGAGAAATTGATGAATCCAATGAAAATTTTTTGCACAATTTTAATGCCCTTGGGAATTTGCGGAGTTTACCGTACATGCGGTAGCAAACGAATTGGATGATTATTTTGTAGGCATCCATGTTTGTAGGTCATAAATTCTTAGTCTCCTAGTCTCGGCGTGAGGTTTCTTGGCGAAATTTTGTTATGTGAGAATGTTAACTTCAACAATTTAATATCGATTTAAACCAAGCCAGCCTCTTACGAATAATTCTATACTAAAAAAACCTAGTTTTTCGTTTCATTGTTTTTTTTTCTGGCGATCTGGTCATCTTATCGACGTATCGATATGAAAAAATGATTACATCATCATATTATGGATTCTATTTGCACGGATAATTTACACTTGAAGTCTATTAATACATCCACTATTGCCCGACAGACTTCAGGAATGATTGTTGAAATTAATTGTTTGGAAACATTAAACATGTATTAGAGACTGGTATATGAATCACCACTAGCCAGATACCTCAGCGTTATCTTTTTTCGGCACTAACAGATTTCCGAAAATTAGTATTGCTTTTAGAAATATGTTCACGTACTTTTTCTAATAGAAACACAAAATCTCGTAAATTTATGAAAATGACCATTTTCGTCTTGGTGATGCTGTTCAAAAACATTTGATCGCGAGTTGAAAATTATCCGACATCTTCTTTTCCTTCTTAAAACTGCAGAAAAACGTTTAATGCTGTATAAAGTCACGATTTGGAAAACAAGTAATTTTTGTTACTGGTCGGATTTTCAAAATTTCGAAGAAAGCTCGTGAGAATGTTGGTTTTTGATTAATCCTCGGCTGAGATTCTTATGTAAGAGGACCATTATCCACTAACAATAAATGCCGAAGATTAACAAACTTTTTCATATTGCCATGGGATCGATCCAAATTACAAAATACTCTAAAAATCTCTCGAGCAACGCTGCCTATCCAAGTATCGGGTTCATTTGTGGATCTGATGCTAGGCAATGTGCATTCTTTGGAAGCGTAAGTTGGACTACCATCCTCGCACTAACTAAATTGTGCAATATGCAGCTAGTAGCAACATTTAATAATCGAGACACAAAATGGCATATTTGCATCTAACTCCATTTATTGGGCAAAATACCAAATGCAGTTTCGACTATTCTTCCTGCTCTGGTCAGTCGATAGTTGAATATCTTCTTCAGGGTTGATGAATCCTAGAAAAACAAACGGTACCCCTCTGGATCGTTTCTCAATGGTTAATCAACCGGTAGGCTCAAGGTACTCTGTTCCAACCTTTTTCCAACATTGGAAAATCGGAATACGTGCAAATCTCTTGCAGTACCATACGATCCGATGTCAACAGTTATAAATTGATAATCTTTTTTATTCTGATATGCTTACCGTTGACAGCTCCTAAACAATTCAGAAAGTTAGTTATTTCTTTAAATTTTAAACTTTTAAAAATTTTTCAGTGTGAATGATATCAAAGGGACGTTTAGCAACGAGTGGATCAGAGAATTTTATGTTATAGGGATGTCGCTCATATTCATTAAATAAGCAGGTTTCGCACTCGTTTATTATTGTAATTTATTATAATTATATTTATAATTCGTTATCGAACAGGATCGTTAAGTATTAAGAGTTTTTTTGATGTTCTTGTGTAACGTCAGGAGAAACCACCAGAAATGACGGACATTTCCCTACCGTCATCGGGAATGTTGCAATAGAAAAAAGTTCCAACTGATAAGAACAATTGTTCGAATTGTAATGATGAAAACGAAATTGACTATTATCGTAATTAGATAAAAAAACAGTACTTACCTTTCATTATTAGATACAGATTCTGGAATCAAGTTTGTGCGGTGAGTACATTAATTGAATAGAAAAAATTTGTTTACAGGGAATTTAATCATGAAAAAATATGACATATCATTCTGGCTCGGACATGGCGGTCGCCGTCTCCGTCGACGCCGCCGCCGTCGTCGCTGAAGTCGCCATGAAGGCTTGCAACGCTTCTATAAGAAGCGTTGCGGCCTCCAGCAAGGGCGTTGTCGGCGGTGGCTGCGAGGCTGTGCGCTCAGCTGTCGCCGCTCGCACCGGAGCCCTCGCAGCCCTCGTTATATTTGGCGAAGGTCCCCCGCGTCCCGCATTATTTCTGGAAGGTCCCCCGCGTCCCGCATTATTTCTGGAAGGCCCCCCGCGTCCCGCATTATTTCTGGAAGGCCCCCGCCGATCCGCATTATTGGCGGCAGGCCCCCCGCGACCTCTCCTGCTGCCAAAGTTGGCGGCGGGTGCCCTAGGTCCATACAGGACGAACATTGGTTCCGTCCTGTTGTACTACAAGGAAATTAAAGTAATTAATCTAAGTTCTTTGTTCTGTAGTGCTATGACTTACATTATTCGTTCTTCTTCTGTTTTTGCCTACATGGATAAAAGAAAATTATTAGCAACTATATTGAACAAAGCAAAGTGGAAGAAATTTTGTTACTTACCCATTGATAAGCGGCGAGAGACAAGAAAGGTTTCGATCTATGTCTGTCCGCACTAGAGATCGGTTAAGTAGGAGTGGGAGGTCGGCAGTTGGCATTGGTTAGGTATGAGTGAAGAAATGTCGGCCTTATAATATGAACCAATGGTTTTGTACTCACAGGCGAAAGGGTGGATGGTTCTGAAACTTTATTAATTTGCATAATATCCTATAATTGACATTTGATGCGAATTTCATTTGATTCTGATGATTCCTTCATGGTGTTGCATTTTCTACAAACAGCAGTTTATGTCACTATCATCATCCTTCCTCCAGTTTTTAATTTCTTCTGGCAGACTATTTCTTATTGTGAAATCACCTCTCGTCAGTGAATAATGATGAGGCAGCAGTTGTTTTATGAAGAACAACCGACGGCCTGTTAAGGTATATCTCTTTTGATAATTACTATTTGCTGGACGAACTTTTTTATTCCAACTTTCCACACACTGACCCGGATTTGATAATTCATCATTTGAATTAATCTTCCTTTTTTGTCTGTTCACTCTGGAATTAGTTTTCGCCAAACCTGAAGTCCTGATGAATTCCGTTATTCGGAGATTGGTTCTTTTTCCGAATAGTACGTTTTCGACATACGAAAAATGTCTTTCTAATACGGCATTGCTCACCCTTTTGGCTCTGGCCTTTCAATTTCAACATAAACCCGCACATTAGGGGAGCCTCTTCGAAATCGTTGAATCAGTTCAATCTTGAAGTATATATTTTATTTTCAAATGGACGCGGTTTCCGCCGTTCAAAATATATTCTAAGGAATTGTGGCTTTTGGGGAAATGCTGATACAAAAGACTATTAGAATACAAAGAGTTAGCAGTTTTCGCTGCCTCAGACTTCTCGTCGGAGTGACATACTCATCAGCGACGAAGCATCAATTTTTGACTTTCTCCATATTTTCTATGGCGCAGTCGGAATTGTGATGGAAACATGATTTGAAATGAAAAATTACATCCTCTTCGTGCCGGGTATGTAGGGGTGACTCAAACCAGTCGTTTAGTTCCGCGAAACTGGTACGCGTTATGAAAATGCCCATCATTTCCTTGAACAGTGTGGATTGCTGTTTGGCATACATGTTTGCTTGATCCATGTTTTCCATTTTAGCTTTGACGTTCCTACAAATCATCGCCATCAAATGCGATCTCATAACAATCATTGATATATTGATGAGCCTTTCCCATGCGGTGGGATTGTATACACATATAGGTTTTTTCTCCTTCCTCTCATAATGGCTTTACTTTGTAATGGAGCTTGTGCACTCAAAATTCTTTCTGTTAAAGTTCCTCCTAATGTTTGGCATCTAGCCGCTTCATAAATTATGGAAGCGGTAATTCTTCCAAATCGCATTTCATACATAATGAGGAGTCTGCCTGCAGTTTGGTCTTCCTTCACACCATGTTTTTCATCGAAAGATGAAATTGTACCAGTAACTAATCTCAAGTCAGATTCAGAAAATGTTACTGGTTTTCCATCTACCTTATCAGCTTTAGATAACTTGGAACTTTGCCAATAACACTTTGGAGAGGTAACTGAAGGTTCTTTACTACGTCGATGTATCCATAATAAGAATGCTATGCAATGCTTACAGCCTCCTACAAAACCATTAAAACAGATCATTATGTTACTTTAAGAAAATATTACCTTTTGCAGCAACACAGTCTAAACACTCCCCAGCAGTTATAAATTGATGATCGTTCTTATTTTGACATGCTTACCGTCGACAGCTCCTAAACAATTCGGAAAGTTACTTATTTCTTTAAATTTCAAAGGAATCTGACGTCAACTTTCTTCAGTGTTTTCAGTGTTCTCCGGCATACATTGTTCCAATAATATAGCATAAATTTTCTGTCATGTGTCTTTGACTGTTGTACGAATTGTTTTTTCACCAACCAGTTATTCAAAATATTTTGATCGGGAACTATTTTCTGTAAGATACCTAGGGCATAAAACTAGAAAAATATAAATATCAGATTTTTTTGTAATTTATGAAATAAGTAAAGGTTTACACCTGGCGTATCGTATACAAAATAACACGTAATTATCGTCCCGTGTAAGAAATAGTCTCCTTCCAGAGACAAAAAAAAACGAAGGTTGCGTCTTGCGCATACATGCGTTTCGCGTAAAAAATAAAAATTTTCTCGTAGCCCCATTATTGCTACGAATATGTCGCCACTATCTCGTGCACGGACATTAGAGGAGCGTAGTCCAAGCTTTGAGGTGATCGACGAGCCCGCGGTCAGGGGTTTCAATGAATTGAGGTGCAAACGCAGTTCCGCGGGTTAGTAGATGACTTACCTTAACATGACGTAATATTACCTTATCGTAGAACCTAAAAGTAAGTATTAGCTAGTTTGTCCCTTGGCTAAATGTCTTCTCCCGCCTTTAAAAAAAAATGAATGTTTTTTTTGTCTCCCCCCGAGAGGGGGGGGTCTCGTCTCAGAGCGCCGCCAGGTCGGAGCGTGACAACGAGAGGCGGACTGTTGCGCCTAGAGCGAGTTGTTGCACATTGTCGGTCAATTCGATGTGCACCGAAGTTGGTGTAGGCCTCTTAGCCTTGTCGTTAGTACGACATTTGTGGCATAGTTTCAGTAGAGCGATTAGAATGACGAGTGTGAGAGCGATGCATACGAGGCCAAGAAAGATGTCGTGTAATATTGGTGTTTGTTCCGAACCCGTCACTGGTGTCAAGGTGTTCAAAACTTGTAAAGGCCGATTTTTTCCGCAAAAGAGCAGGTGGAAAACGATAAATGATAGTACGATGTTCCAAATGAGTAGCATTATGTCCGTGTGCCAACCGTATTTGATGGGATAGAATTGCTGGAAGTTATTATGTATGGTTGACAGGATATCCCTGATGTCATCGTTGGTGGACGTGATATTTAAAAATGGTATTTCGTAAGACCAATTCTTATTTAAAAATTCGGAAATGTTAGAGTATATGGGTGACTCGGTCCACTTTGGGTTAAGTACGTACGATTTAAGGTTAGACCAGGTTGTGGGGAAAATATGAATGTATTCGTGGGCTGTATTCCCAGAGTTGCTGCATGGAAATCTTTTCGAGATCACCTGTTCCCCTTTTGCAGTGACGGAACAGTTGCACGGTACTTTGATTTTGATAGCGCCCGGGTTGTTGTACGCTTCTTCCGGAAGAATTGTCATCACGTTATTGCAAATAATGTTCGTCGGATATTTTGGGTATGTTAGAATGAAAACCTCTAGATCAATTTCGGAAATTATCAAGGCCGTCGATTTATGGCATGACATCGTGCAGTGGTGGTTGATGTCAATGACTGTAGCTCCCAAGTACAATTTTTTGGCGCATTCCCTGTCTAAAGCGTTAGCTGAGAATCGAGGGATGTGACAGAGTTTGTTGTTAAAAGGTTGACAATTATGTAAGGCTACCCCGGAACTTTCTCTGATCGTGATAGGATAATAGTGTGAAACCGCCACGTAGGTGGTTTTCTGTTGGTAAGTACAGGTTTGGCCTTCCCAAGGGAACGGGGTAGTAATGAGTTCGAAAAGCGTCCACGGTTCGCGGTGTCTTGTTATTGGTACTTTTAGATGAACGTAAACTTTCGATTCAGTAAAGGTGCAATCTGCAATTGGTAATTGGTAATATTTTGGTAAGTGTGTTAGGGGGATTGCGAGGTGATGGTGTTGATCGTTTATTTCCCGTTGGAGTTTTGTCAGATCTGTTAGTAACACGGTGGGGTGAATGATCGAGATTGGAAGGTGGTGGTCTTTACAAGCGTTGATAATGTTCAGGCGGCGAAGTATACGAGAGATGCGGATGTTGTGTCTTAAATTTCCGTAGATTCTTTGTATTAGCTGAAAGACTCGTTTGTACTCCATATGTTCGACTCTGACGTCGTTATATAAACTATCGATCATGTATTTAAAATTTTGCATTTGATTCTGCGTCTGTTGGAACGCTGAGGTAACTTGTGCGCTGAAATTTTTTAAGCTTTCTGATCTGCGACTGATAAGTTGTAATGTGTCGGATAATCCGGCGTCTATTGTATTTAACCTGTCGTTTAATGTGTTTTCGTTTGTCACGAGTGAATCGAGTTGCTGGTTTGTCGCCAAGCTACAGCACCAATGGAATGCGTCGCCTATGAAGTCTATGTCGCGCTTATGCCTTGTCGCGTTTTTTAATTGTGACTTGATATTGTGTGTGTGTGAATTTATGTAGGGCTCACATACTCACGTTGTCTTTTAGTTATTCCATTTCTTTATCGAATTGGGTGTCTAAATTTTCGAAGTGTTGAAATAATGTGCAACTCACGGTTTCGTTTGCGGGCCCATCCCTGGGGCAGGGGTTAGGTGTTGATTTCAGGGGTTCCGGTTCGGTCTCTTGCCAATCGCTTCCGAAGGAAAAGGGTATGGTTGCTTCGTAGCTGATAATGGCGGGAAGCGTTTTCCAAAATGCTCCGGGTGTGAGCTCGGTTCCATCTAACGCGGGTTCACGGAAGGTAGTTGAGTAGACCAACCTGGTTTATCAGACGTATGCGCATCGTTAGTGGTGTCACAAATTGGCGTGTTACACTGAAAAAAATTGGTACGTGAATTTCATGAAAGAATTATTATATTAACGAACATTGTACGTTGTTTTTGGGACAAAGAACCAAGTTATTATTATAACGAACATAAAATAATTATCGTATTAACATATTCATGAATTTATAAAAAGTACATAAACTTACGAACATTCTTCGATTCAAGAATCCATCCGTGAAAAACATCAATACAGTTCGTGCTTATAACGAACAGCGATTGTGGAATTACGAGCGAAAGTTCATAAATACTACGAACAAAATTCGTTCTATTAATGTACAGCGGTTGTAAGTTAAACAAAAGGGTTACATGAATCATACTAACGAAGTTCATTCTATTAATGTACAGCGGTTGTAAGTTCCACGAAAGAGTTACATGAATCATACGAACGAAGTTCATCCTATTCATGTACAGCGGTTTTAAGTTCCACGATATAGGTGCATAGATACTAGCAACATAGTTCATTATTAATCCACAAAACCTAGATCATTGTTTTAAAATTTTTTGCTTATGATGCATTTAATTTTTAGGGGTTTAGTTTATAAGAGATCTATGAATTCATGATTGTAATATCTATTGATGAAGCAAATCACAATATAGAATTTTATACTAGACTATTTTATAAATTTAATACATATCGAATATACAAGAGAACATTATCTTAAAATTATTTCCTGAAAAAAAAATTATCTTACTCGGCTTCATCTAAACGCGATTCAATATATTCCGATAAAATAGCAACTTTTGGTGATTTATTGCTAGACGACAATTTGAAAGAATAATATTCTATAAAACTATAAAATATAATACATTGTAGTGGAAAATCTAAATCGAAAACGTAAAAGATTTTGAAGCAAATGTCTACTGCACGTAAAAAACTTGATAATTTGTATCTAACTTCATCAAAATAAATAAAAATCTCTTTTAACGAACATATATCCTCTCCTATGGCATATATAACCGGTTGTTCTCCTCTTCAAATTTGCTATATGTTCTTCGATTTCTTGAGGACATTTGGCGATATATAGAAATGATTCTTGCGAATCCTTGATGGTGTATCTGGTACGTCGACCAGATGCGACGTCATTCGATCGTTCGATAACTTTGTTTGTTGGTACAAAGTAGCCATGTAGAGCCCAGAATAGAATGGCTACTTGAGAATCTGTAAAATTAAATCGATAGTTGCAGCCACCAGTACTCAAATACCTTCACCTACTTTCAGGAATATCCCCTTCGAGATTCATTCTTTGAACGACCGATCGGATATTTTGTCTTTTATATGCGTCCCCGTTGACACAAATTTCAAAACTATTTTTGAAATTTTTTGCCATTCATCTAACAGCCTATTTCCATTTTGAAAGGCAAAATCAAAGTCCATATCGATCTGCAACAAAAATAAATCATGAGTAGTATAATTTATAAGTGAAAAGATTACTCACGAGTCTAAATCCTGTCGGTAATTTATAGAAAGACCATTTTTTGAGAATTTCCTCGGTGTCTTTCATAGTTTTTATATCATGTAATCGAGCTTCGCTGCAGGCCTTCCAAGTTTGTTCGAACTGATCTGTAGATAAATTATCAAATTTCAACGCTTTAATTTCTGAATGTATATAGTCTTTTTCTCTCAAATGCTTGAATAACAAGTGATCTGTTCTAAGATCTTTGAATTTATCTCTACAGTTTGTGATCAAAGTACAAAATATATTATAAACATGTTCATATTCTTGAATATGTGAATGAGCAAATGAAAGGAATACGTTCAGTATTGGATTAATTATATACTGATCAACTTTATCTTGGATGTTGCAGACATCTTTTCTAGTAAAATTATCATTATTACGGAAACTGAGAACAAACTCTAAAGTGAGGGATTTCAGTAATTTCTCATGTGATTGGAATTCATCCGGTATTTTTGTCTCAGTTGCACAATGCAAATCGGTTGATTTTTTCTTTTTTTCTTCTGTATTACTCATATACTCAAGATTTGATTTTATTTCATTTAGTTTTTTCGTGCACATATTCTTGTTAGGAAATTCAATAAGATAAGATTCTTGAGTATTCAGTAAATCACTATCACCTGCTGCATGTTTTCTATTCATATGTTTTTTGAAACTACTGACATTTTGAAAACTTTGATGACAATTGGACTCGCAACAACGATATAGTGAATCAGTTTTAAGATCATGAATCCGTTTAAAATGAGCAATCAGAAGTTTCAAATATTTTATGTCTTTCTTACATATATAACATAACATGATCTGAATTGTCTAAAAAAATTACGATAACAAAAAAATGAGATTTTTTATTTGGCTGAGAGTTAAAATTTTGTTCCTAAAAGCGGTCATGCATTAATTGTTCCAATAGCATAATGTTTGTTACGAATGAAAAACTAAAAATTGCCTCTGAGTAGTTTTAAAAACTTGCAGATTTACTTACCAAAAATACAAATGTAGATTGAGAATGTACCCAAGTCGAAATATTTCGTATTACCATCGCATTGGTTACATTGCTACGAGGTAATGTAAAGAAGGCGATGGTAATTTCATTTTACTATAGAAAAGATAACATTGCTTTAACATTTGAAACATTGCATATTTCCGTTTTCAATATGATCAATGTTAAAATAATGTCATCTTCCGCGGCAGAAATAATGCGATAAAGGCGAAAGCAATGTACATTGCTATGACCATTATCGCATTCCTACAGTATGGTTTAGGCTTTTATTATTATTATTATATCCTTATTAAGGTATAGGAAATATTAATGTTAAATTATTAAATTACGACAATATTTATTTTTGCAAAATATATTAATGTTCACCTGTTAAACTTAATTAACATACATAATGTTACTTGGCCATCTTCATCGGCCATGCATGTGATTAGTGTTCAAGCGATTTTTCTTCTTAGAATACATTCTTTTGTTGATGATTACTTGATTTATAAAATGCACCAACTGTGCTTTCTCTACGCTTGTGTGATGCTGGGATAACCAACCTGAAAATTATGGAATGAATATAGATCATAGCTATTTCATGCGAACATGTGTCTATTAAAAAATGATCTACGCGGGAGGATTGAAAAGTACCCAGCATGACTTGGAAACTTTTTTGTTTCTGTTCATCAATGAACAGATACTTCATGGATCTTAATCAGGCTGAGTACTCATCAATTCGACTTCATATATATATATGATTACCGTATTTTTGAAATTCATAAACAACTACTTACCACTGATAGCTATAACCTCTATCTCTTCACCATGTAAACAATGAACAGCTCCAACACATCTACTGTTTTTTGGTAAATCCGTCAATAATATCACATGGCGTCCATTTGTATGACGCCAAACAATAAGGGCATATTGTATTTTATTTCGGGGCATTTCAAATATCGTATTATATTATAAATTAATTCTTATTTATTCAATACAAATTTGCGAGGGAACTGAACCGCGTAACGAACAATTTCAAAACATGTATTGAGGTTAGGACGAACCGTAACGATTGTATTGAAAGCCGATACATAAATCATGTAGATGGCGTTATGTGAAAAGCAAGTGTGTTTTCTATAAATTTCTAGAAATGTAAGCAATGTGATTGAAATGCATATGTATTTCTAACTCGAATTTGAGTATAGGAATACATATACATTTGAATCACATTGCTTACATTGCTAGAAATTTATAGCAATGTAACCAATGTCAATGTAATGCTCCTCCATTTTTTACATAATGTGAGCAATGTGAGAGCAAGGCTCATTTAATGTTTTTAATGTCGAAGGAAGGTTTTGACTTTTTTTAAGCAATGCTTTTAAGTTGATGGCAATGCGTCTAATGTGAATTAAATATTGAATATTTCGCCTCGGGTAGCACTCGGTGAAGTTCGAATCACTTTATTAAAGAACCAAGACCACACCAACAACTTGTCGTACCGAAAAGAAGTGATCGTTTTTTTTAGCGGATGGCGATTATATTATTTCGATACTAATGCTGATTAAACGTCTAGACCGGGTAGGTTACCAACTATCAGGTTTCCGTCTTTATATTGTGCAATGCATTTCTTATCGGGGTGTTCTCATATTTCACCAAAACGGGAGTTAGCCGCCGTCACACGACGGCGAATATCGAAAATAATATTTAGGCAGTGATGTTGACCGTCAAATCGGGATTTATGAACGGGAAGGATGACTTAAAAATCAAAATTTATTGGCCGAATCTGTTGAAAACTTCTATATTTTGATGGACGTTTGACGGATGCTAGCTGTCATTGTCTTGATGGTTAATATAAATCAGCGAGTCTATATACTCTACTCGCTAATGTAAATCAACCTTTAACCATCGTAGCTGTTTTCCTGCTATCGGTCGTTTTTCTACACCCCAATATCTCATTTCTAAGAATATGCCTAATCGGATTTTTTAAGCAACGAATCTTTTTACAGCTTAATGGTCAATAGAGACAGAAATAGAGGACTCGTACTTACCTTTGGTAAATATTACATAAGAGCAAAAAATGAAAAGTTGAAATAAAGCTACATTTTCTTCTTAACAAAATATTCCTTTATTTCGGAATCTGTTTTTTATCTGACGAAATGGGTATCAACGACGAATCGCTGTTTGCTATAATTATATGAGTTTGGGAAAGACATGTACATTGATTACATACATTATTATATACATTGATTAAAACCAAACAAATGAAATGTCGCTCCAATTAATAATCAATTTTATCAATAAAATTGATAATTAATCAATTATACAAGAAATTTTGTAATGATGACTTAACTAAACTGAATACCAATGAAATTCGGTTCACATAAACGGATTCGGTTTGTTCAGACCCGAGACGACGACGAGTTTTGTTCGTAGATATAACGTACAGATGTTGAAGATCCATCATCGCTTACATAGAATCAAACAAAAAATATTATTTTTAAACCTTCGCCCATTGCGTTATTGCAATGAATAGTTTTATTATAATGATGTATTTTACATATATATAACTTGCAATATTGATAAGTCAATGCAAACCGTTTCGTAGCAACGATGAAACACTTTTTGTAATTATAGCTTTCACGTTAATTAGCTTATAACATATAATATTAGTAATTATGTTTTGGTTGATATTAAGAATGTAAAAATTCTAATGATTGTGGTACATTGATATTACGAACAGTTTTTTTTTCTGTGTACGAATGTGGAATGATAAATGTTTTTAAGTAGGGCAAGAAGAGTTTAGAATAGGATGTTTTGTAGGGTGGGGTTGGCGAACCTTGTTACTTGTTATAAGGTTGTGACGGGGAGTGTTACCGTGGTGTTTGTTGTATTTGTCGGTCCAACAGTGAATGGGGGTTGAAAGTATTGTATGTCTTCTGAACGAAGTTCATGATAAGAGATCATGGGGTGAAGGTTTAGCACGTTGAAGTGCTGTGTGGGGTGAAATAAGGAGGAAGTGTGACTTCCACTGAAGAGCTGGATGATGGTGGAGGTGAATGTATATCATCCCACCAGAGGCTCATCAGAAGATATGTGTTCAAACACGTTGAAGTGTTGTGTGGGGTACAAGAAGTAGGGGGTGTGATTTCCACTGAAGAGCTGGATGATGATTGGGATTGATGTCTACCATCCATCCAAAGGAAAAGTGGGCTTAAACAAGCTTAATTGCTGTGAGTGGTAAGAAGAGTAGGGGTTGGTTTTATCGAGGTTTTCCGCCTCTACGCTAAGATTCGTGGTGGCGCTACTCCCCAAGAGGCAGATGTTCAGCGGTAATCTGCTCTCTCCTTGCGGGACGAGTGTTGGGGCGAAAAAGTGGGAATGCAATACATAAAGAAAATAGTACACAACGGAGGTCCATTGCAAGATAGTTTGTTAAACCATCATAAAATATTTATGAACAACGTTTTTTGAAGCGTTTTTGAGGAGTAAAAGAAACAATGGGAAGGTTGGTTTTTAACCTATCTATCTAGTTGACAATACCTTAGAATTTATCAATCACTTGTTATGTAAAAAAAAAAAGTTTAAAAATAAGAAAGATGTTATGTACGTCAACATACCTATTTTCCCAGGAATTTTTTTTTCTGCGCATTGTCACTGGTTGTCGCATCTTTATTTTTCCACAATTTTCCCAACTTGAACAAGTCGTCATCGAACATAACGTATGTTTTATCATGCGCTTCGGTTCCATATTAATATGAAATATAAAGCAATATTTAATAAAAATTGTAGCACAATTTCGAATAAAAACAAGTGAAACTTGAATTCAGACAAATGGTGACAGCGTCTTTCTAATTAGAAACGGCTGAAGATCACGTGACATTGAAATCAGTTATACCAACACCGCGCAGTTGAAAAACGGAGAATTCGTTCGCATTTTATTCATTTTTTGAAACCATTAGGTTGCTAAACACAGGGGCATAGGCTATTTCTATCCTCTCATGTGTTTTCTTTTCCTCGTCGAATTAGAGGCTCGGGTTCGCCTATCTAGTGTCGTAACCCTTATGACAAATGGCATACAACCGGCTTTCCAACAGTTTTTACCCCACTACTCTACCTGCTCCCTCATCTGAGAAAAAGGGATTTGGAATCGGATAGGTTCTTCTGCCCCATTCTGTATCTAACCTGATTTTTTCCCCATCCTTAATTGGAAGATGTTTGAGTTTTGGTTCTATTTCTGAGATTATTTCTGCTGATGGTATTTTTGCTGGGCTTATTGCAAAATTAAAACCTTTGGAAAGTATAGATATTTCACTCCCAGAAAGATTATAATCGGATATATTGTGTACAGTTCTATTCATGTCAGTTGTTTTTTCATTTCTGGTATGTGTATTACTTTTCTTGCATAGGAGGTCAAATTTCTTCTTTTGTTTTTCTCTTTTAAATTCACAATCTAATGACAGTCTCCAGAACGACAACAATTCCAATTGATTCCATAACGTTGGATGAATTTTATAACTCAATTCCAGGTGTATATAAAATAGATCTTGACTTGTGTGGTTAAGATCTTTCCTGTTCGAAATCGTGTCTCTTAAGAGAGCCATACTTGCTCTTTCGAGAATTCTTTTCGTTTTGAACGATTTTCTATGGAAACTTAGTTTGCAGCAAGTTGGTATGATTCCATGATCTCGACATTGTTTTCTCACCAAAACCGTGTAAAACATCGAAAGAACTAAACGTCAATGAATGTACCGTTACCTTACCATATGTCAAAGGAATAACCGACAAGATAGGACGAATTCTATGGAAACAACATATAAAATCGGTATTTAAACCCCATTTGACAATAAGGAACGTACTAAAAACACCAAAGGATATTATTCCACTAGAGAATCAAGGAGTCTATGCTGTACCATGTAGAAATTGCAACAAAATTTATGTAGGACAAACTAACCGTCGAATTTCCTCAAGAATTTCGGAACATAAAAATTATATTAGGAATGAACAATCTAATTCAGCTCTGTTTCAGCATATAAAAGAAACAGGTCACACTATCGACTTCGAAAATTCTAGACAAATGGCAAATGAAGAACGATATGAAGAACGCTTAATTAGAGAATCGATAGAAATTAGTAGAAATCCAAATCTAAACAAAAAAAAATGATGCAGTTAGTTTGTCGAAAATTTGGAAAATAATTTTACAAGATGATGATACTTCAAACCCTCGATTTAGTAATAACCAGTCCTCATATATCATTAAATAATGTCGCAGGTATTAAAGTTTATGAAATAAAGAATTCTGTAACTTCATTGTTTATTGCAGAACGCATTTCAAATTTTTTTAGAGTCTTGTATGAGGTTTTTATAGTAGTATCGAATGAATTCCTCATATATTATTAAATAATGTCGCAGGTATTAAAGTTTATGAAATAAAGAATTCTGTAACTTCATTGTTTATTGCAGAACGCATTTCAAATTTTTTTGTAGTCTTGTATGAGATTTTTATAGTAGTATCGAATGAATTCCTCATATTGTCAACTAGATTTCTGTTTATCGTAGTTAGCGCGGGGGTTTTCACTCAGGGTAGCGTAAATTCGTGACGTTGCTCGTCGAGTAAGACACAAATATATGGTTTTAGTGGTATATTGACTCACCCCAAAAATACAACTGCTAATCCAATAGCTCCCAACATTGGAACTTTCACAAACACAACGAAACGAGAATTAAAATATAAAGCACAAAGTAAATATCTCTTATAACGCGCCTTCGACACTTAGAATATTTCTGAAGTGTTACTAATACCGGCGGTACGCGTAAAGGGAGATCGTTTATACAGGACGATCTACCACAGGACTGCGGAGCGAAACCTCTTTGGTACCGAGGAAAGTTCGGTTCCCTTCCCCTGATTTTCCGGTGGCGTGATCGCACATTTCCAGGAATTCTGTTTACATTGCAGTTTTCGGCACATGAGCCGCGTAAGAGTACGCTTCAATCCGTAACAGAACTCCTGGTATCCGCCGGACGTCTTCAAGTCACGTAGGGTAAGGTGAATGAATTTTCCCAAGGTGGAACGAGATGTATCTTTGGTGGCCTAGCATTCGGCGCACCATTTCACCATTACGAAGGGAACCGATTTCTATGTGACAATATATCATTAAATAATGTCGCAGGTATTAAAGTTTATGAAATAAAGAATTCTGTAACTTCATTGTTTATTGCAGAACGCATTTCAAATTTTTTTGTAGTCTTGTATGAGATTTTTATAGTAGTATCGAATGAATTCCTCATATATCATTAAATAATGTCGCAGGTATTAAAGTTTATGAAATAAAGAATTCTGTAACTTCATTGTTTATTGCAGAACGTATTTCAAATTTTTTTGTAGTCTTGTATGAGGTTTTTATAGTAGTATCGAATGAATTCCTCACCATTATTTGCCATGTGTTCAGTGTGGATTATGCGGATGAAAATCCTTTCGTATCGAGAACGTTAATATTTTTAGCGAAAGCGATAGTAAAAATAACTCTAAAGCTTGTAACAACATTAGAAACCACACGAAGAGGCGGACGACCAATGAACATATACGACATATCAGACTGTTCTTTTTTTAATGCAATCCTAAACCATATTGATTCGTCCTGCTTTGTTAGAGAAGGGTCCAACCGATTAACGAAGGAAGCGATACCCACAGTTTTTCGAAAACGTCATACTTTTCTATTGGATAACATTATATGTCAATTCCGTCGAAAGAATACACTTTGGTACATAAAGAAACAACTGAGACAATGTTAAATGAAAATCCTATTCCATCTACGTCAGCTGGAACTGAACACGGTAATTACTTGTTAAAACTGAGTCAGTGTTTTCTGCAAAGTTTTTATTTCAGAAGGATTTGAAAATTCAACGGTAATTGAACTGCCCCTGCAACACGCTTACGTTGGGCTAACGTTAGATTTCCGTTCGAACCTTCCGCGTTATATTCTCGTTAAAAGGGGCAACGTTCCGAACGTTAGTTTCCGTTAGC
Source organism: Novius pumilus (assembly GCA_020654155.1). Taxonomy (NCBI): domain Eukaryota; kingdom Metazoa; phylum Arthropoda; class Insecta; order Coleoptera; family Coccinellidae; genus Novius; species Novius pumilus. The sequence continues at coordinate 9,214 of JAIFOV010000528.1, read as the reverse complement.
TGCAAACGTTGGCACCTAACGTAAATGAGCGTTGTGAAAAAACATAAATTTCTTTGTTGCGTAAGTAAAGGGTGTACTAACAATCAACTCATACACAAGAATTTATTTTATGAAATAGAGCTACATAATGAATAAGAAACATATATCCTTTCTCAACTAATCAACGATTGTCTACAAATTTATTTTAGTAAATCGAACTATACATAATGAATACAAAAAATATCTTTTCTCATGAATTAGCGATTATTGACGAATTTTCTGCTTTTCAGCCACTCCTTTATTCCTTCCTCTACACTGAAGGTGTCCATATTAGGCCTCAATTTCTTCACCGAAACTGCAACAGATCACATTTAGATATTCGAAGCACAATTTAGAGAATTAAAATTGGAAATGTATGGAAGATGTCTATGTAATTTATTTAAAAATTCAAGGGATTTATAAAGCCACTATACTTACTATTAACAGTTTCCCGCAGCATCCAGTTAGCGAAGGCGACCTTATTATTTTTCCCCTTCCAATTAAAATACGTCCCCGTGTGATTTGTAAATAACTGGGCCATTACTTTCTTCGCACATTCGTTGTCGCTTTGGCCTCTTCCAGAGAATGACAGCTTCTTGACCTGAAGATATCATTAGATTTTATTGATTGGAACTTAACTGTAGGTTTATTTTTTGAAATTTTAGAAGCCAAATCTGACTCAAACAATGATAGTTCTCTTGCCGTGTTGCAGAAAGAAACAATTTAAATTTTTAACTTTACAAATTATTATAAATTTTTAACTTTACAAATTATTATGTTCTTCTACAAAGAAAAATCACCAATCACCAATTTTGAATGTATATTAGCTCCTTACTTTTTGCCAACTTTGGCTTGGAAATTTATCCGGAAGACTTACAATATACTCCTTCACAGCTATGGTAGTTTTCGCCATGTCCTCAGCCCTTTCCGCGTCAGCTAAAGATCGCAAAGGAAGATCTGGAAAACCTTCAGGCTGCCGCAGGACCTCCGTTCTATTTAACAAAAGCTGCCTGATCTCCTCATTGCCTCTTTTTAAATGCTGCAACTCCTGTTCCATTCTACATACCTTCTCAAAAAGTAGTTTCAAGATAGCTATACAAAAGATGACAGAAAAAAGCATTACAATCGTTTACAGATACAGGCGGACACAGGAAAGGAAAAATTGTACTCACCAAACCACCTCCTTACATTGACGGGGTACTCTAAATAATCTCCCGGTTGGTTCGTGATTATTTTTTGCTGCCTGTTCCTGTTTTTCCGGCTGAAGAAATGTAGGATACCTACAGCGAGCACCATCTTCTGACAGCCAATTGTACGAAATGACACAAACGTCAAGTGACTCCTCATTGTCACTGTCAGTGACAATTAAATCGGCAATGGCCCACTTTTTGGCTGAAAAATGACAGACGTACTTATGAAGAATGATTGACAATACTCACATAGATTAATACAACCTACAAGCTACACTGTCTCATTTAATAAAGAATGTAGCATGGGAAAGGCTATGAAATCACACTGGCATGGAAGAACAACATACTTGGTTGTAACATCAGTAGCAGGTATTACAACATGGTTAATAGACCAGACCATTGGTCCCAAATTGAAAATTCCATACAAATTCGACTCGCAGGGGTAAGCAAAAAAAGGCTATTTTTGGCGACACAGACCTTTGCACCAATAACAATACCATCTTCTGATTTTTGGATATATTTCACTGAGGCAACACAACCATCGTACATGAAAAAACTATCCTTTCCTTACCAAGCACTTAGAGTGAAATGGGGAAAGTGGAGTAAATTAAGTCTGTTGGAACCAGGAACCGGGCGAGCAGGCACAATTGAAACAATTACTTCATTAAAATCGTACAAATCCCTCTCAGCAAGCCTATTCGAAAGTTGCTGGACAGGTCTGGTTGGAGATCTCATCATTTTCTTTAAAGATCCCAAATAATTTTCAAAAAAAACGCCCATATGGTTGAAATATCACCAAAGGCTTTGCAATCATCGGGGAGATGTAGACAAAAGTGGACTGCGTTGCTGCAGAATTTGCTTTCAAAGATTGCTTTATCACAGCATGCTTTAACGAAGTCTGACAAAAGCTGTCTGGCAAATGTAAAGTGGCTTTCATGGTCGATAAATCTCTGCACTGAGAGTATTGTTAAAGCAATTTGAAGCATCATAAATATATTATATAATACTTCTCCAACGACGTCCTTCATGGCCACAGAGCCGCCATAAAATAAAAAGAACTTGAACATTGTCCCCTTCAATTTTGACAATTCTCCCAGCCCCTTTGGTTTTCGTTCGAATTCCATAGGAACATGCCTACCCAAGTCCACTAGTCTCTCAGACACGTTATACATACAGTGAGCAGACAATCACATTCCTGACTTGGTACCTTTCAAAAGGAATTTTATGAATCGTTTGACAACCCCCTCTAATATAAGATGAAAAGGATCCGAAACAAATTGTGACACTAAACCAACTTGCAAAACTAGAAGTAGAGAAACACCGACATGATGTTCTGCTTCAATCTGTTCCAAGAACTCATCATCTGTCTTCAATTCCTGGATAGATGTAGAATAGCACATTCTGTGGAATTCATACTCCCCTGTTTGCTTACATCTTTCACATGCATTATAACCAGCATGTCACAATTTTTTTTAAATATTGTCTCGCAGGACTATCACAAATAAAACATCTGATATTAAAATTAATTTTCTGTTCCTCAACTGTAAGACCATTTTGAGATAAAGAGAGGCATTCCTGTAAAAAGTCTTGCAAATAATCTTCTATTGTGTCTGGTTTTCCACATCCTACAAAAATTCCAACTACAAATGGCCTTCGGTCTTTTAAATTCAAAGAACGGCACAGTATGGGTCATGCATCAGTAACAGCACTATTGTGAAGACTGATGCCATCAATATTTACGTTTATTCTAATGTAAGGATTACTGGAATCAACCAATCCACCAAGTGAAACTCTCTTGGCAAGACTCGAAGACAATCCAACATGAATATAAGATCCGTTTCTTAATATTTTAGCAGGAGTAATGCGGGGAGTTTGGTTCAAAGTTCTCGGGTCCAATGGTAAATTTTTATGTATTGGTTTGAGTAAACCCAACAATTCTCGGCATGCATCATGCGTAATGTTATGTTTCAAATTCCATTTCCTCAACTTTTGAGACAAGTCATACTCCTCGTCGGAATTTTCAGAGGAACTGGACAAAATGCTATTTGAAGTAGAACTATTTTCACCAGCGAATAAATCTTGTCTTACATATAATTCACCAGCCTTGTGTGAATTCATATTAGAAATAGTGAAAGTTCCTTGTTCAGTTTGATCATTCTCACTATCCTTGCAAGAATCAAAAGGGATTTTCACTGTCTCAATCAAATCAATCTCCTCTTCCCAAAAGAAAAATCACCTTCACACTTCGAAAATAATGCTTCTGTTTCAGCCTAGCCTTTTCCTGATTTGTTTTATGCCAATAGATCTCTTAAGTGGAGCAGCCATGAAGACAATGTTAACAAATATGAAATTGAAAAGATTTTTAACTTTCTTCCTCTTCACAGATTCACAGTACTGCAACAAGCAAGTAGAATACATGAATGTAGATAATTAATAACAACGATGGTGTTATTCAAATATTGATATTCATGACAATTGGCAATAAAACTTTTAGAGGAACCTTGGAAGTGGAAAATACCTTCTTCATTAACGCGCCATTTCGCTGATAAAATCTTTTTTAAGTGAAAGAATATTTTGAATATATTACATTGCCCCCAGGATGCCTATCGAAAAGTTACCGCAAATACCTTTACGTTGGTATTTAATAGTACAATCAAAAACTGATGTATCAGGTTTCATCCTTTCTTTATTCCTACGTAATTTGAAAGATAATAATAACATCCTAGATTTAATTTTCTATGATCTGATATCAAAAATGAGAAGAAATAAGTGAAAACGCGACCGTCCATATAGGCGAATTAAATTGGGTGAGAGCAAAAAATATTCAACCTCGTAAAGTGCCCTGCTACCAAATATTCGATTTTTGACACGCTTGAGAAAGGTTTAATTTATAGAAATTTCGAAAGGGAATTCCTTTTCATTCAAAATCCATAAAACATGGCTCAACTGAAATCAAGTTGAAAGTGACCCTGTAAACGATATATTTTTCGCTTTCGTAGTAAGAATATATGGAGTATATAATATATATTATATACTCCATATACTTTTATTACGAAAGCGAAAAATATGTCGATTAGAGGGTCACTTTCCGTTTAGTGCAAGTTCAGCCATATTATATATTTTTTGCCCTCGCCCGATTTCAATCGCCTACATGGACGGACGCAGAAACGCATGTCTGAATCATTTGCGGCAACTCTTCTTATCGCTTCATGGTTCTTTGAAAACGCCACCAAGAGCCGCCGTCTAGACCAGCGGTGCTCAAACTTAAACTGCTGGCGATCTACCTCAATATTTTTAGACTACTTACGATCGACTCTGAGAGGCGGCAAGTATGTGTGATGCAGGGTTGTCGTACATACACGATACACCCTACCTATCTAGGTAGGGTGTACTGTAACATATAACATATATAGATACATATATATGTAAGGTAATATTGGGAATGCAGCAGAAATAAATGAATACTCTTTTTCTTACAGCTCAAGCTTTCGAGAAGTGTTTTAATTTTCCTCTTCCTCGGGAGCAAAGCACTACAAGATGACAAATGCTTAGATACAACTAATTGGACGAAAATTACAATTTTACTTACAAGAATTGAGATTAAATATCATAGATCTTGAAAAAATAACGTTCCATTTCGAAAAATTATCACAATCGGTTAAATTGAGTGTCGACGGTTTTTGATTGACATTTAAAATTGACGATACACTTATTTCATGACCTACTTAGCATTAACTAAGATATTGCATTCGAATGACTGCTAATATTTAATAAGTTCGAATAAATGTTACTTAGTTGTTCCATGTCTCTCCTCGAATTCATTGTGTGTTCATTATTATTTATATACACCATTTCCAGGAATTTTCTTGTCCAAGTATCTGGTTCATATCCCAGTATTTGTAGCTGATTATAGTTTATATGATGTCCTGTTGTATTTTCATGTATAGCCAAAGCACAATTCCCTCTATTATATTTCGAATCACTCTTATGTGATGAAATTCTCTTACTGACGGTCCTTTTAGTTTCTCCGATATATGATTTGTCACAGTTATTACATGGAAATTTATATATTACATTGCTTAATTTCACATCAGGAGATCTGTCTTTTAATTTTGTATAAATTCTCTTGGCTGTCACTTGGATTTTCTTCGCTATAATTTGGTTTTCCTTTTTGAGGATTTTTATCAAAAATTCGGTAAGTTTTTCGATATATGGTAGAATTAAAATATTGTTAGATGTATGAGGAATATCTTCAACATTTGTATTTCTATTAGCATCTGTAACAGTATCAACATTTATGTTTGAGGTACTGAAAATTAACTTATTCAACATCCTTTTGGGTTATCCGTTCTCTAACATGATGTTATAAAATTCTTTCAAACTTTTTTGAATATTTGAAGGATGCGAAATTTTTGAAATTCTATTTTTCATATTAATTATCATATTCATTTTCATCTTACTTGGATGGAAGGATTTGAAATGAATATATCGACCTGAAAAAGTTGGTTTCCTATACCACATTGTTTTCAGTTTTCGGTTATCTCTTTGAATTAACATGTCTAAGAACGGAATGCTATAATTTGTTTCTTCCTCTATTGTGAAGCGTATTTTAGGATGTATCAATACCCAGATTGATAGCTGCCGTTGAATTATACAATCCTGGACAAAATGATAGAGATAAAAATATTATAAGGGCTAAAGCAACAAATTTGATTACCAATTTTTTACAAAATCCAATTAATAACAAAAATAATTTTATACATCATTTAGAGAGAAAAGCCGCTAAATTCTTGAATGAAAATACCAGATTTATATTAACACAAGCAGATAAGGGAGGTACCTCAGTACTTATGGAGAGAGATCAGTATGAACATCTAACACAATTATTATTCAGTGATACAGAATATTATAAAATCATTCCAAACGATCCAACTAGTACTATAGAACAGAAGATAAATAAACTTATATCATCAATGAAAAGAAAAGGCTACATCGAATCTCAAATCTGTAAAGGCCTAATGACGTATGATGCTATATGCCCAAAGTATTATGGTTTGCCAAAAATCCACAAACCTGTTTTAAGTCTTCGTCCAATTATATCTTGTGTTCATAGTCCTACATCGAGAATATCCAAACACATGAATGATATACTACGAAGAGCTTATAACATCGATAACAATTATTACATCAAGAGTTCTTTTGAATTTGCATCTTTTATAAATGGTTATGAGATACCAGAAAACTACAAATTGATAAGCTTGGATATAGTATCATTGTTTACAAATATCACTCTGGAATTAGTTCTCATAGCAGTTGACAAAAAATGGATGGAAATAAGCCCAATTTGTAATATACCTAACGATGAATTCAAAAGTATCATTACGTTGATTTTCAACTCGACATATTTTTCCGTTGGTGGGATTTTCTACAAACAATTATTGGGAACTCCAATGGGCTCTATATTATCACCTATATTAGCACAATACGTCATCGATGAATTGTTAGATGTGTGTCTTCCAAAACTTCCTTTCTCCGTTCCTTTTTGTAAAAAATATGTGGATGACCTGATTCTCACAATACCAATTAATAGTAGCGATATTATACTGGAAATTTTCAATGAATATCATCCTAAAATACGCTTCACAATAGAGGAAGAAACAAATTATAGCATTCCGTTCTTAGACATGTTAATTCAAAGAGATAACCGAAAACTGAAAACAATGTGGTATAGGAAACCAACTTTTTCAGGTCGATATATTCATTTCAAATCCTTCCATCCAAGTAAGATGAAAATGAATATGATAATTAATATGAAAAATAGAATTTCAAAAATTTCGCATCCTTCAAATATTCAAAAAAGTTTGAAAGAATTTTATAACATCATGTTAGAGAACGGATACCCCAAAAGGATGTTGAATAAGTTAATTTTCAGTACCTCAAACATAAATGTTGATACTGTTACAGATGCTAATAGAAATACAAATGTTGAAGATATTCCTCATACATCTAACAATATTTTAATTCTACCATATATCGAAAACTTACCGAATTTTTGATAAAAATCCTCAAAAAGGAAAACCAAATTATAGCGAAGAAAATCCAAGTGACAGCCAAGAGAATTTATACAAAATTAAAAGACAGATCTCCTGATGTGAAATTAAGCAATGTAATATATAAATTTCCATGTAATAACTGTGACAAATCATATATCGGAGAAACTAAAAGGACCGTTAGTAAAAGAATTTCATCACATAAGAGTGATTCGAAATATAATAGAGGGAATTGTGCTTTGGCTATACATGAAAATACAACAGGACATCATATAAACTATAATCAGCTACAAATACTGGGATATGAACCAGATACTTGGACAAGAAAATTCCTGGAAATGGTGTATATAAATAATAATGAACACACAATGAATTCGAGGAGAGACATGGAACAACTAAGTAACATTTATTCGAACTTATTAAATATTAGCAGTCATTCGAATGCAATATCTTAGTTAATGCTAAGTAGGTCATGAAATAAGTGTATCGTCAATTTTAAATGTCAATCAAAAACCGTCGACACTCAATTTAACCGATTGTGATAATTTTTCGAAATGGAACGTTATTTTTTCAAGATCTATGATATTTAATCTCAATTCTTGTAAGTAAAATTGTAATTTTCGTCCAATTAGTTGTATCTAAGCATTTGTCATCTTGTAGTGCTTTGCTCCCGAGGAAGAGGAAAATTAAAACACTTCTCGAAAGCTTGAGCTGTAAGAAAAAGAGTATTCATTTATTTCTGCTGCATTCCCAATATTACCTTACATATTAATATAATCAGCAAAGATTCGTTTCATTATGATACATATATACATACATATATACATATCTATTCGGTACCTTGTGCAGGTTGCAGTGGTATATATGTAGGTCAGACGTCGACGTGGATATCTACAAGACTAACTGCGCACAAGAGCGAAAGCAGAAGAGGAATAAAAAATACCGCTTTAGCTTCTCACGCAATAGAACTAGATCACAAAATTGATTTTTCGGCTGTAAAAATATTATTCCGAGAAAAACATTTAAAAAAAAGATTATTTCTGGAAATGCTGGGAATTTCTATGACGGACGACAACATAAACAAAAAACAAGATACTAACAACCTCGGTAACATTTTTTCATATATCATACAATTACTAAAAGACAAAAGACATAAACAAAGAATACGAGAATAACTAAGCCCTTTAGTAGTGTTGAATTTATATTCCGGGTAAACAAATTTCAAGGTGAGACGACGAGCTGGCTTTTTCGATGTTTTAATTCAGAACGAAATCGATAAACGTGTCATTGTTCGACGGAGTCTCGATAATAATGATCCGCTTCAATCGAGTGTTTCGAATGTGTTTATTGTGACCACGTCCCGATTTCTGGTGATGTCTGAAGGGAATTTTTTTAAAAACTTAGTCGAACGTAAGAACAACTATTTGTTTCTGTTTCTCTTTTGCCGTATTTATGTACCTCGTTTCTGAAATGTAACAACTTTATAGGTTCCCGAGGAAGCCAATAAAAATTGGCGAAAGCTAGAACGAATCGCAAAGAGTAAATTTTATTCATCCCAACTGACTGTTACCCAAATAACCAGCGTATACGTTATATTATTAACTTACACAGTCAAGAATACTAACAGTTATATACATATACATATACAACATTTCGAAATTCGCTTCACGTTCAAGATCCGTATGTTCGAAATGTTATTATGCAGATAAATCATGTTATACTTTCCAGTTACCGCCTGAAGACGGAACACATTTACAAGATAATTTTTCCGAAAGCTAGCGATCAATAAAGGATATAGAACGAGTGTTACTTAGCGATGACCTATGCCCAAGAATCTAAATATTAACTATCTAAATTGAGGTCAAGAAAATAATTTATATACATATATATATATATACATACGACGATGACGATGTTTCTTGGCAACAAGCCATGAATGTGAATTTAAACACAATA